>PVLC010010770.1:0-48736 GCA_004027655.1 Graphiurus murinus
AGAGAGAGGGGTTATTGGAAGTCTGTAGGAAAAGCACTATTTGGAAAGACGACCTCTGTACTGTGTTTGTTATCGTTTGTGCAACGCTCTTGATCCCAGAAAGAGAGAGATATAATAAAAGAGGTTCGAACCAGTAATATTTAGCCAGCGTCTTTTATTGGGGCCTCATGGCTGAGGGTTCAGCCTGGGGCGCCCGATAACACATCCTGTCCAGAAAAGCATTTCCTTCCACAAGTCTCCCATCCCCACCCACTCCCCCCTTGTGCCCCTCCATCACTCCACTAGAGTTTCTCCTCCTTTGTCTAGAGTCCCTCTTGTATCCCAATTATTTTTCCCTACCTTCTGCATGTGAGGGCCAAAATTTAACACCCCCTTCTCTCCCTCTCTCTCCTCTTTCTTCTTCCTTCCTTTCTCTTTCTTTCTTTTTTTTTCTTTCTTTCTTTCTTTCTTTCTTTCTTTCTTTCTTTCTTTCTTTCTTTCTTTGTTGTGACTGGCTAATCTGACTTAGCATGACCATTTGGAATTATATATCCTAGAAAAAAGCTCTTAAAAAATAAAAGCAAAACTGAGAAAGAACTCCTATAAAAGAAGTACGAAAGTCAATTCTTAATTAAAAAATGAATCCATTGAAATCTGGGAAATGTAAGAGCTAATGAAAAGTAATAAAAAAGTTAAATATATGGGTAAATTTAAATCAACATAGTATTTATATGATAATGATACTAAGAGTTGGATGATTTAAATTATATGTAAAATGAAAAGGCACAATGATGACCAGCCCAAAATATGGGAGAAAGTTTAAAAGTTGAAAGTGTTCTAAGTTTTTAATTTTACATAGCACAAGAAAAATATTCATTTTTATTATTAAAGTCTAAAACTTCAAATAGTCCTTAAGTAGCCACTAGAATTTTTTTAAATGTATGATTAACAGTTACTGAGTTAAGAAAAAAGGAATGATAATAATATTTGATTTGTGGTTCATGCGTGTAATTCTAGTACTTGGGAAGCTGAGACAGGAGTATCACAGGTTCAAGGCCAGCCTCAACAACTTAGGGAGACCTTCAGCAAACCTAGTGAGACTCTGTTTCAAAATTAAAATAATAAAAAGGTCTAGAGGTATAGCTCAGAGGTAGAATGCTCCTAGGTTCAATCTCCAGTAACAAACAAACAAAATATTTGATTTGAAGACAAAGAAGAAGAAGAAAAAGAAGGAGGAAGAGAAGAAGCAGGAGAAAAAGAACAGAAGTGGCTGAATAAGAAACAAATAGTAAGATAGTAGATTTAAACAAAAATATAACTGTGAATATGTTCAAAATTAAGAAGATTAAATATTTTAGCCGGGCATGGTGGCGCACGCTTGTAATCCCAGCATTCGGGAGGCTGAGACCGGAGGATCCGGGTTCGCGGCCAGCCTCAGCTACCTAGTGAGGCACTCTGCAACTTAGTGAGACTCGGTTTCAAAATAAAGAATAAAAAAAAAAATAGGGCTGGGGGTATAGCTCGGAGATAGAATGCCACTGAGTTCAATCCCCAGTACTGCAAAAAAAAAAAAAAAAAAAGATTAAATATTTTAAATAAAACCTAGACTGTCACACTAAATGACATATAAAAAATGAGATATTATCTCAATACTATATTTTTCTCAAATATGCTTAACACACTTAGTAAAATGGACTGTATGTGTGAACCACAGAAGAAGTTTCAAAAAAAGAAGTTTCCATAATGTAGAGTGTGCCCCCTCTTACTGCATTTATTTGCCAAAATATATGAGTGTCTCATCAGTACAATATGATTAGGAAAAAGATTAAAACTCAACACATTTGAACAAAAGTTTCTTATTATTCCCAGGCTATTTTGTATATATAGGAAATTCAAAAGAATCTACAAACTATTATAATTAATAAGTGAATGTAGTTATATAACTACATACAAAATCATGTGTATCTCTGTGTAACAGCAATATTTAGAAAATGAAATGAAACTAAGGAGATAATGTGAACAATAGCTGGGCATGGTGGCACACGCTTGTAATCCTAGTACTTGGGAGGATCACAGGTTCAAGGACAGCCTCAACAATTAATGAGGCTCTCAGCAACCTAGTGAGACCCTGTTTCCAAATAAGAAACAAAATTGATCTGGGGATGTAGATCAGAGGTAGAATTGAACCTCTGGGCTCAATTCCCAGTAACACACACACACACACACACACACACACACACACACACACACAATGTGAACATACAATATGAATTTATTGAAGAGAAGGAAGAGATAAAGTAAAATATTATAATTAGATATTGAGTAAAATGTGTAGGGAAACAAAGGCATCATACATATGAGAAAATGAAGATACAAAATGATATCTTAAATAAAATAAATGTGTCATCAGTAAAACAAAAATAGAAGAATAGAAAAATAGGTTCTACTAAAGGCCGATGCCATTCACTCACTTTTAATATGATTTTTTATATTTATATAGCCTCTGTTGTTTCTTATTTTCTTCAACTTTAAGATTTATCTCATAGTGTGTTATTTTGCCTCTGACTCTTTTTCCATAAGTTACATCATTTTAAGCTCTTGATTTAAACTTTGAAGTTTTCTATTTTTTATTAAAATGTATGCAATTTTATCCCACATCATGATATGTTGGTATTCATTTCACTATATTACGTAATAAATATTTATTTTAAATTGGACATGGGGGCACTCATTTATAATCCCAGTACTTAGGAGGCTGAGACAGGAAGATAGCAGTTTCAAGTCCAGCCTCAGCAATTTAGTGAGGCCCTCAGCAACTTAGTGAGACCTGTTTCAAAACAAAAGATTAAAAAAGATTGAGGTGTAGCTCAGATGAAGAATGTCCCTGTGTTTAATCCCAGGTAAAGAAGAAGAAGAAGGAGGAGAAGGAGGAAGAGGAGGAGGAGGAGGAGGAGGAGGAGGAGGAGGAGAAATAACATATATACATTCTAAATTAATGAATCTGCAATGTAATTAATGTTTGAGCCCTTCCCACCCAAAGTAAAGCTGATGCTATACCAGATTTCCTCTGAAGCCTCAAAATCTCAGGAGATATATGAACATCAGTTTGCAGACCTTGATCTTCTATAACCCCCATCTTGGAAGCTTGCTGGGAAATGTGTAAGCCAAAGGATGGTGGATTTTGGTAAGACAAATCTGATGATAACAAGCCAAGTTTAAGATCCTTTTACCTGAATACTTCTAGAAAAGGGACATGCCTGCAAACAATTCCTGGATATAATATAGAATGCCAAAGGTATGGATGTTGCTGGGGGAAGGTTG
The DNA here is from genome assembly GCA_004027655.1 of Graphiurus murinus. NCBI lineage: Eukaryota > Metazoa > Chordata > Mammalia > Rodentia > Gliridae > Graphiurus > Graphiurus murinus. Next base: position 3,301 of record PVLC010010770.1, read on the forward strand.
ATATTACTATAGCAGATATGAGCCTCATGAAGATAAAAGACAGTGAGGACTCCAAGCTTTCACCCTTTTTAGTGCTGGTCATTCCATATATGTTTTTGTTGGCCCTTTGATGAAGTCTCCCCAATTCACTTGTTTTTTCTTGCTAAATACTTGCTCCATGTCTATTACTTTCTATGATTTTCTATAATAGCTTATCATGCTGATAATACTGCTGTCCTAGTGTTTGCATTTTTGAGAGGCTCAAATTATTGTAAATCATGCCCCCCGCATCAATTCCAGGAGGTAGGTACACAGCCGCCATTGATCATTCAATTAAGCCAGTCAAGGGAGTGGCACATGGATACAAAGGAAGACAGTTGGGTAAGAAAAAGTATTCCAGAATACACTGCAACAAAATGATTCTATTCCTTACTTAAGGAATAGAGGACGTAGAATCACCCAATGAGAATACGAGACACGCAGTCCTCTTTTGTGTAGGTTGGTAATACTTGTTTGCACAATCCCTTCCTTATGTACCCTCTATGTAGGCTGCATGAAAAACACAAAAATTATTGTTGTTAAACTCTTGAATTCATTGCAGTAATTTATTAATAGAACATACTAAATAAAATGCACTTGTTTCATTACTTATTTTATAATATATTTTCTTCCATGATCACTAGCATTCACGTAGGAAGGCATTTCTTTCTTCTTAAAGCTTTTCTCTGAAATCATGTACTGTGGTCTCTTTTTCTGATACAGGAAATGAAAGTTTTCATTGTGAAAACAAGCATGATGTTCTGCAACTCACAAGCCATGACAGAGTGTTCTAGAAAGTGTGTCATTTCCTTTTATAATCAATTTCCTCCACCTTACAAATTTAATCAGTTTCCTCCATCTTACAAATATCACACAAATACAATCTTGGTCAAAGAACATACCCAGAGAGAGGACAGATATTTGTATAAACTCATTTCTATGTTTAAATGTATGCATCTTTAAAAGCATTTTTATTTTTTATTCTTTACCCATTATTTGGGAGAGGAGCTCAAAAAGCCCAAAGATAATTATACAAACCAAAAATGACTACATAATCAATAACACTTTAACTCATCTCACTTTCAGTGTAAGTACAAATAAGGAATTTTTAAAGGACACTAATACATGAGTCAATCTGCGTGTAATAACTGTGGAATCCAAAATACAAAGAACTCAAGAAACTTTAGGGCAATCCCTGAGCCAAATAACTTTTGATTTAAATAGAGAAATTTGATTGCATTGGGAAACTGATGATCCAGAAGATAACAGCATTAGGAAATGCTCAAGGCTTCCTTCACACACTGGACAGCAATGACCAAAAGATTTAGAAACCTCTGACATTTAACAACTAATCCTCCCATTTTTGGTCTAGATTTCTACAAAGAGCGAGTCTCAGATAATAATCACTGGACAGCTAAATTCTGGAATTAAACTTGCTAGAACTACCATGATTAATAAATCTTTTCAACAAAACTGCAATATATGTACAGGTTAGGAGAGCAAATTCAGGAGCCAGTAGTCGTTAGATTCCTCAGCACCATAATTCATCAATGAAAAGAAATGTTCCCTTTATATCTCACAAAGTACGTATTAACTCTGAGACCACCCCTTAAGATCTGACTCAGTGGTTTTGGGATGGAGCTTATGAATATTTATTCAACAAGCTCTTCAAGTGATACTAAGGTCCAACAAAGTTTAAAAACAATTAAAATGATCAGAATGGTTGGATATAGAAGAATTTTTAAAACATCAGTTTTAAATAAATGTTTTTGTCCATTAGAAAAATTTTCTACCTGCATTTTCCTTTTAGCTGTCACTTCTGATAAGTTTTGCTTAAGACCTCTGACTCCATCTGTAGAACCAGCAAAGGGAGAACTCTCTGTAAACTCTGCTATATCCTAAAACATTAGAGCTGTTCATAACAGCCAACAAGCAAGGTAGAGCTATGATTATTTTTAAGCTAAAACTTGAAGAGAAAAATCACCATTTTTCATCTTTTGAACTATTTTCAAAAATATCACTTTTTATAATAGAGTAACTATTATCAGACAGAAGATGTTTAATGTCATTTGCAGAAATTCAGTCTCAGTCCTGAGAGCTTGAGATTGATCTTTCTTCCTGCTGACCTGAGTCCTGGAAATACTGATCAATAGAAAACAATTTGTCATCCCAAATATAGTAGTACAATTTCCTTATAGGATTTAAATTCCAAGGTACATCTCCACTTATCATTTTATGTATGAAAAATACAAGAAAAACAGAACCTTGACCATATACTTCTGGTTTTTATGATTTTAAAGCATGAACTAGATTTTTGTGTGTGTGTGTGTGGTACTGGGGATTGAACTCAGGGGAATTATACCTCTGAGCTATATCCCCATCCCTATTTTTCATTCCTTATTTTGAAACAGGGTCTCACTAAGTTGTGGGGTGCCTCACTAGGTAGCTGAGGCTGGCCGCGAACCCAGATCCTCCGGTCTCAGCTTCCCAAATGCTGGGATTACAAGTGTGTGCCATCATGCCCGGCATGAACTAGATTCTTACTCCTCTATTGTTTGGGGATACTAGAGCTCCTTAGTATCCGAAATCTATTCAGATTAAAAACTTTTGGTCATATGGTCCACATACCCAGACCCTACAAACTTAGTATACTTCCACCTATAAACCTTGATCACTCATTGTCTTATACCATAGGCTCCTAGTATATTTCTCATGAATTCTCCTTCACTGGTTATTTTTTAAAAATACTTAAAAAAAACTTTTCTGTATTGAGCAGATTAATTGCTTTTACTGATTATTGCTGAATTCTTCATTAGCTTCATCATCTGACAATTTCCTTGCCCTTTTTTCATGAACTTGAAATGCATGCAAGAATCCAAGTCCCAGCTGGGCATGGTGGCACATGCCTGTAATCCCAGTACTTGGGCAGTTGAGACAGGAGGCTCACAGGTTCAAGGCCAGCCTCAACAATTTGGCGAAACTCCCTCTCAAAATTAAAAAAAATAAAAAGAGCTGAGAGTGTAGCATGGAGATAGATGCCCCTGTGTTCAGCCTCCCACATGAAAAATAAATAAATAAATCTCAAAAATCTTCAGCCACCATTTGTATATACAAAAATATGAAACTTGAGAACATTGAATTGTGGTCTATTTATGTAAGGATTGTTACTGTTATTCATTGTTTTGCCATTGTTTCATTCATGTGACTGTATGGATTAGATTGGTCTTTGCATCATAAGATACATGAGCTTAAAGATAATCAAACAAAATGCTTCCAGTTTTCTGTTCCTCAAATCCTTTTTTCACCCAGTAGCTAGAGTCACCAATCTAAATAGATATAATCATGACACATTCTTGAATGATTCCTCCATTGTGTTCTTATAATAGGAAGTCTGTATTTGTTGACAGACAAGACCCTTCATATCTAGACCATATTCATCTCCATGCCCTACCTTGTAATTATGGCTCAGCAAAACATACATTGATTATAGTTTTGCCTCTCTGTCTACACTTTACAGCAATGTTGATCTTACTATTTGAAATGCTTCCTTGACCCGTATGTATCAGCTCAGGTCTACCAATGAGAAAGTCTTTTATGCTCTAGATTGAATTAGATGACTCATTCTGATGTTCCGATATCATTATATCAGTTCACTTAATGTTATTGTGCTTTCATTTTCTACTAACACATCTTCTTGTCCACTATGAATGTGAACTCCGTGAGAACAGGAACTCAATCTTACCTATATTATAGTCTCCTGACTGGTATCAATAAGTACTCATAAATATTTGTTGACAGATGAATGTGTGAATGGATGGGTAAATGAATGAATGAATACAAAAAACAGTAAGTTAGTGTTGTAGACTATAGGAAAAACATGTTTAAATAGAACTAGGTTCTCATGTTGGCAAATAGGTACCAAAGCTTCATATTCAAAATATCTAAAGGCAAGATTTGTTTCTTAGGATTCTATAAAGCTTTTTTGGTAAGATTCCTTTCTTGATTAGTGATTTTTTTCATTTTATACATTTTAATTTTTACAGGCTTAATTATAAAATGACAAATGAAATATTCCCTCTTTTTTCTTCATTGGTAGCATTGAATAGCAGTAGAGATCATGTGTTGTGTGGGATTGATGTTGGAAGACCCGAATGATATCCCATCTTCTTGGTTACTATCTGTGAATTTGCTTAGACCCCTTAACTCCTCAAAGACTTGATTTCCATGTATAAAATTGTCCTTATATATGTATATCTCATGAGATTTCACTGCAGATCAAATAAGATAGCTATTAGAGAGCATCACATATTTTTTTCTTTCCTAAATAAATCTCTGGGGTCCATGTAGCCCTAATTTGGCATGGATTTACATTTAAAGAAACAGTCCAATCAACCAAAGTAATTAAATACTTATTAAATCATTATTTGTGTTCCTGAATTAACATGAATTTCTAATCTCTAACTTCTTAAAATCCTCTCTTCCACCTCATTCTTCTTTTACCTCACTTGTCTTTTATCCCATGCCTCTCCTGAAGTTTCTCTCCTCATCCCTCATTTTCAGTGCGTCACTACAAGTTCTCTCTCTCACCCAGCCAGTGCAGGCTTCTCCTGAATTCTCCATATGCTCCAGCAATATCTTTGCTCAAGGGGGTAGGAAAAAATTCCATCCATGAATACTCATACATGTGTAGTTTATGTTCCAGTTTTATATAAGCGATGCTTAGAGCTCTAGAGAAAATGTACATTCATGTCCAAAGAAAGCTTACAGTCTTTCAGAACTCTCCGTATGTTCACCAGCAAAACCCTAATCATGCACTACTGTCACATCCTCACTCTTAGTTGGGGACAAGCACAGTCACTCCTCCTGCCAATTCAATCATTCATTCATTCATTCATTTATTCATTCAATGCTGATAGACACCAGCTCTGTGCCAGAACTACACTAGCAATGGAAGTTCTGACCTCTGCTTTTAAGGACTTCAGAATATAGTAGAAAAAACATACATGGGAATAATTTTTGTGTTACTGTTTTCTAAGTAAAATGATGTAATTAGTTAACCTTTGTTTTTCTCTTTTGGCTAGGCCTTGGGGAAAGATCTGGAGATATAGTGGTGACTAGTACAGATACCAAAGATATAAACTCAGTGCAGAGAATATATTGAGTAGAGATACAGTCTAAGAACCAGGTAAGCATCTATGAAGAAACTGTCTTTAGCTTTTATTTGAAGGATAAACAGAATTTTGTCAGACTTGAGGCAAGGGAACTGGCATGTGTGGAGGCCCAGAATCTACATAGAATTAGTGCACAGCAAGAACTGAGAAAATGTATTATCTTAGAAGCCTAAACTGAAAGTGGGAAGAGGGGTAGACTGGAAAGGCATGTTGGCATGGGCTGTGGGAGGCCCCATAAAGCCACCAAGTGCTGAGCTTCTTCTTAAGAATACTGGAAAATTGCTGAAGCTGTCTTGGTTCAGGACAAACTGCAGACTGACATGGATGCTGGGGGATCAGTATAGACGTAATGTCACTGGTCCAAGGAGAGAACCTGATGGTGTAGATCAGGGTGATGGTGGTTAAGGTGGAAGAAAAGTCATGTGCACAGAGAAGTTTAGGAGAAGGAATAAATATCACTTAACATTCATTAGATGAAGGATAAGGGAGAGAAAGTGGGTTTTCTGGCTTGGTTAAGTGGAACTAATAATTGAGATAAGGACACTGAAAGAAGAACAAATTAAGAGAGGAAGAGGGTGAATTCAGTTCAGTATATTTGGGAGGCTTCCAGGCAAAGATGTCCAATAAGCTCTTAATGTACTTAGGTGAAGCTCATAAAGAGGTTAGATGCTGCTTTAAGAGTAATGAAGCAGCCAGGCATGGTGGAGCACACCTGTAATCTCTCTACTTGGCAGGCTGAGACAGGAGAATCTCAGGTATATAGCCAGCCTCAGCAACTTAGGGAGGCCCTCAGAAACTTAGTGAGGCCCTATTTCAAAACAAAAAATAAAATAAGGCTGGTGGTGTCTCTGGGAGGTAGAATGCCCCTGGATTCAATCCCCAGTACTAAAACGAATGAATGAATGAATGAATAAACAAATATTAATTTAAATAAATAAATAAAAACAAATAATTAATTAGAAATAAATAATACATTTAAAAAAAGAGAGAGAAGAGTGGTGAAAGGAATAAAGAGTCAGGAAATCAAAGGGCCTACTGGGTTTAGCGATACATAGACTACTGATTGTCTTAATAAAAGTAGTTTGAGAGGAGATGCATGGTGAGAAGTGGAATGAAGACAAAGGAAAACCCCGTAATACTCACTCTTGTGGGAGATAATCCCAGAATATCATATGGCTTAATACACCGAACTTTCGTTTTCTCCTTCACAGAGGAAAGAGTTCAATCCTTAATAAATGTTTTTGGAGTCTGAGGACAAGACAAAGTGAAGTTTTGCATGTGAAAACCTTTTATGAAGCAAACAGTAACATCTGTCCCTTCCATCCATATTCAATTTGTGAAGTGCAAAATGTTCTCCCTTAATTGCCAAGAGTGAGAAAATAATTTAGTTGGGTACCTGGGAAGAAAGAAAGCAACCAGAAAGTTGTTGTGCATCATCATTGACCTGTACAACAACCAACTAGCTTGGTGGGCTGGGAGCAGAATGGGAGGAGAGAGAGGACTTCTAGCACATTTTAGAAGAGGATATTCATCCTGACCATGGAAGAGCAGTTCACTGGGCAATCAGGACAGCATTCTGGGCCTCTAGAGCAGAGATCATGGACTGTAAGGGAGGTGCAGATGTAGAGGGAGGTGCAGCCATAGTGAGGGAAAAAAGAAGGAAAGTCACTTTCCAAAATAGTGCTCAGTACTTCATGTCAAGAGGATTTCCAGGCAAGTCGGCAATCATTTTCTAATATCTGCTCTACATAGAAACAATAAGATAGAAAAAACTCTATATTTTACTTGTTAGTTCCTTTTTCTTTTGTTTATTTATTTATTTTTATTTTTATTTTTTTTCTGTGTGTGTGTGGTGCTGAGGATTGAACCCAAAGGCATTCTACGTCTGAGCTACACCCCCAGTCCCAGTTTTTATTCTGTTTTGAAACAGGGTCTCACTGAGTTGCAGAGGGTCTCACTAAGTAGCTGAGGCTGGCTGCAAACCCAGATCCTCCCGTCTCAGCCTCCCAAGTACTGGGATTACAAGTGTTCACTACCAGGCCCGGTTCCTTTTTCTTTTATAATGCTTCATGCAATCAATTACTGTGATCACACATTTAATATGTAGAAACACTGGTCATAGACTTTCTCTTTAAGGTTTGTCTACTGGGCATGGTGGCACATGCCTGTCATTCTAATACTTGTAAGGATGAGACAGGAGGATGACAGGTTGGTAGCCAGTCTGAGCAACTTAGCAAGACTGTCAGCAACCTAGAGAGACCCTGTTTCAAAATAAAAAATACAAAAGGAGCTGGGGTATAGCTCAAAGGTAGAATGTCCCTGGGTTTAACCCCCAGCACCACACACACAAGAAACATTTGTCTATTACTTATTTTATTTTTTGTCTTTACCACTCACTAGGTTTATTCTTTAATCTCCAATGAGAATATTGGATAGTTTATCTGAAAGTCTTAGGAATCATTGTTCCCACTTTCTTATTTGAATTCCATAAAAGTTACCATCTTGCCAAAATGTGATTTCTATTGCAACTGTTTTTTACATTTTTGCTAAATAATTAAAAATTTTAAAGAAGATTTGGAACCTGAAAAGGGCAAATCAGGACAATGTTTCTTGTTTCATTAAGAAGCAGCAACAACAAAATGTGATCCGCAGCACTATTAGAGATAATTGAAAGCATAATTATTCCAGAGAATTTTGGATTTAAATTGTCAGTTCACTGCACTTGTTATTCAAATACCTGCCAATCTCTCTCCAAAGATGTCAAAATCAATGGCAAAATAATTCCTGATTCGTTGATATGAGAAGCTGTATATTACAAAATTACCATGTGATACAGTATAATTTTATTTATGGATTGTATATATTTCAACTATTTCCTAAGACTGAATTAGTTTAATAGTTAAATAGCTATATATTAATAAAATCATTTTCTACTACCTTTGCTATAGTATGCCCTAAGATTATAGAAACTTAGACTTTAATATTTGTGTTTTTAAAATGGAAGGTGAAATAAGTTTTGATTTGAATAGAGTTAGTACACGAATGTCAAAGATATACAGAAAATTGTCATAATTCCTCAGGAGCAAAAACATTTTAAAAATATTTAAATTAAAGAACTGAGAATGCATTCAAAAATTTATCCTAGCAAAAAATCCCACACATGCAAGCATCTCTATTTTTCTGTTAGTATTTTGCACATCACTTGAAAATCCTTATTCCTAACATTCCCAGAAACTTCCAGGGAGAGAAAAAGGCTATACTGTGTCAGGCTGTATATCTGGAGGCAACTAAAAAACTCAGCAATAATTCTAAATCTCCTGCCATTTATGAAGTTACTGCCAAAGAAGAAAGAGTGCCACCTAGTGAATTCCTTCAGGAATCTTCCCACCACTCATTCACTTGACAACCTTTGATGGGATGTCTCCTCTGAACTGTGTGCTGGGTGTACATTTCTCTCAAGCCACTCATGGTAATATTTTAGCTCTCGGACATTCTCTCACTAGCCTTTCCATGGCCCTGTGACCATAACACTTAGCATCGCACTTCTAGAATATGCACGCCTCTACTTTATGCCTGCTAAAATTCTGCTTCAAGACACAGTTGAAACAGCACTTCCTCCTGAAGACCTGCCTGTTTCCCCAACTGCAGTTACTCTGTGGGTTTTGTACCTCTACCACATCATGTCTTGTCTCCTTCTCTCATGCATGTGTATATTTGTGTCACATATCATTCTGTTACTATTTTGCATGTCTACATAATCCATTCAACTATATTTTTAAGGGCAGAAACTACATCTGCCATGTGATTAAACACTCAATTTTTTTTCTGCATGAATCAAAGGGCTAATTTTTTAAAAGAACATTTTACTTCTGTAGTACTATTAACTATCCCTCTGCTTAAGTAACCTAGATTTTTAGAATATATTTTGGCAGTATCAAAGATATTGATGACTACTTCCATTACCTTTTTAAATTGGTAGCATTGGCTAATTGATTGTATGAAAAGTCCTCTGTGAACTTCTTTTTTTTTTGGTACTGGAAATGGAACCCAGAAGCATTCTACTTCCAAGCTACGCCCCTAGTCCTAATTTTTTACCTTTATTTTGAAACAGGGTCTCACTAAGTTGTGGAGGGCCTCGATAAGCAGCTGAGGCTAGCCGCGAACCTGGATCCTCTGGTCTCAGCCTCCCAAGTACTGGGATTACAAGCGTGCATCACCACACCCAGCTTGAACTTCTTTACTTCTAGATGTAAATGCAATAATAACTAAGAGAATCAAAGTATTAGCCTTTGATTATAAAACTAAAAATATATTCACAAGATTCTCAATAAACATTTACAAATTGATTTTGTTAAGAACTCTTGGTATAAGGATCTATATTAGAAAGACAGGTGACTGGAAGACAGTCACTAATAGACCTAGAAAAAAAACTACTAAAAAGCTCTATCTCACTCTCCTACAACGAGCATTACAAACTCCCCATCTCTCCACAACTCAAAGTTATGCCACAGCATATAGAATGTTCACGGTAAGAAGCAAATCCAAGAAGTGAAGTGAGCCAAACAGAGACTGATTGAACAAGGTGTAGATGAGCTCCAAGCAAGTGGCTCAGGCCCTCAGGCTCACAGAGGGCCAAAGGCATGGGATTAGTGCTCATTTTACAGGAGGAGCAGGGTATGGGGCAATCCTGGGAGGAGCCAAGTATGAAGGGTACAGGAGGATCCTATCTTGGAAATTAGGAGGGGAGTACAAATTGGCAGGTAACAAGATTAAGAACCCAGTGAGAAGGCAAGTGTATTCTTAATCAGAGCTGGGAAGAAAATTTAGAAAACAGGAGAAAGCACTAACAGAAAGAAAACACTTTAATACCATCCCAAAGGCCTTGTCAAAGCAGAAGTCTCTCATATTTTGAGTTCCATGGTATTCAGAGGAAAGAAGGTAAATATAATAATCCAAATCTGGTGTTTCTGAAACTTGGCTTCATAAATGTTGCACCCCATATCAATCAACTCAGAATCCTTAGGGTACCTGGGCTTCCCAGCTTTTAAGAAGCACCCTCTGTGATTATGACAAGTCATGGTTCAGATGCTGCTCTAGTATAAGAGGGTAAAGCCTAGTAAAATACCCAGGAAACCAAACTCCCAGGCTAACCACCAATAAGATGTAGCCAGCATGTTCAGCATTATGTCAAAAGTACCAGGATCAGGCAGATGAGGCTGTGGAGATGACGAAAAATCCAATGCAGAAGAACCAGTGCAAGAGTAGAAGCAAGCCTGGCCTGCAATGGTTTTAGAAACCAGCAACCAAGGCAAAGCTGTGGATCAGAACTTGGAGAAAGGTCCAAGGTAGGATCATGGACATGCACCAGATGAAAACAAGGCCATCAGTGGAGACACGACTTTAAAATAGTAACTCCTGTGTGCTATGTACTATCTGCGCTTTAGCTAGTTCTTGCTGGAAAAAAAAAAAAAGGTCTACAATTGGAATATTTGTACAATAAATAAACTGGAAGTTCTATCACTCTGATTTTTATTTAACTTATGAAAGGAAAAGCAGAGGGCTATAGTGATAGAATAAAAGCCTAGGGCAGAATGTATTTAATAAAAAGAAAAATTTTATTGCTGAAGGTATATTTGTGAGTAGTTGAAGGGCTGTTAGAAAAAATGTTTGAATTAGGAAAAACTAACTGAATATAGAATAATTTTAATTATTGTAAAATTTAAAAATTTTAAGCAGCATATCATTCAATCATATATTTATCATTCATATTTTTATAGAATCTATTGTGAAACCTGTATGTGAGATTTACTCGGACATATAATTATTTATGATTCATTTTGCTTATGGTATTTTTTATCCTATTGTAAGTGACTCATTTTGAATACAAAATTATTTTTTCAAATAATTCCCATTAAACAAAATAAGTATACATATCAGGTTATGAAGACCAAGTGATTATGGTCTTTTAAAATATATTGGCATTTCCCATCAAAACTGCTATACACATATGAGTACCACCCTAGCATGGACTGTTATTACCTTTTAATACTTTCTTGCATGTACTTAGATGATAGTATTTTCAGAATCTCTAGTTGAGCATCAGTTTTTTTCCTGTGTCAGTAGAGAAGATAGCAGTCTCTATAGTAATATTAAAATCTTATTCAACTATGCTACAATGAAAAGAGATGATTTATAAATACATGTAATACTATGCATGAACTTCACAAACCTAATAAATGAATAAAGAAAGCTTACTGTATGAGTCCATTTATCAGATAATCTGGCAAAACATATGCATTAAATATCAGGATAGTGTTTAGCCATGAGAGTGGGAATGAACTGAAGTTTGGAGGTTCTGATAATGGTGTATTTCTTGATCTGGATCCACTCTACCTGGGTGTGTTCAGTTTGTGAAAATTCAATGTGTCATACTCTTCTTATAGGTGCACCTTTTTTGTATTTTTGTATATTATGCTTCAATAAAATGCTTAAAAATTCTACTGTGCCTCCTCAAGCTCATTGTTTTAATATAATGGATGAAGCCAAAGGCAGTAAGAAAGAGTGGTTACCATCTTGGATTTGGAGCTTATTGTCCTGTGTTTGGCCCTGCCTCTATGAATTACCATCTGTATGGCCTTGGGAAATGAACCAACTTCTCCAGAACTCAGACACCTCACTCTGGAGGGTTACTGGGAAGAGGGAAACAGCCCTACTTTTCCACTCATAAGTCTGAGTTAAAGAAAAAATAACAGAAACAAATAGTACAATTATTACAGTTGTAGACTTTTTTTCCAGCAAGAACTAGCTTAGGCACAGTACCACATAATAGTTATAACTTTATTATTTTAAGGTAGTATCTCCATCAATTACCTTTTTAGAGTCTCCGGTGCATTTCCATGATCCTACATTGAACCTTTCTCCTACGAATCCACAACTGTGCCTTGGTTCCTGGTTTCTAGAAATGCCCCAAGTGAGGCTTGCTTCTCCTCCACTTCTAGTCTTGCATTGGTTCCTCTGGGTTAGATTTCTCATCATCTCTACAGCCTCCTCTGCCTGATCCTCGTCCTTTAAACATGATGTTGAATGTCCTCTACTATAGCCTTCTACTTTACCATCCACAAGTTTAAGTTAAACAAAAATAGCAGGAACAAATTTATCCAGAAAAAACAATGCAGGACCATAGTAGAGTAGAAACAATCCTCTCTACTCTAATATGAATTTAGTGCAGGCAGGGAGGCTGGCTTAGCAAGAAGGATGTGAGAGTTCAAATGACTGAAGGTGGTTGATATGTAGTATGACTGAATCTGCCAGCAGATCTCAGATAGCAAGCAAAATTGACTTATTTTACAATGGCGAATCTGCCTAGAGGAAAGGATATTAAGGCAAACACTTTCTTGTGGGCAAAAATAAAGTATAAAAAGGGATATCAGGAACCTTGGAGAATGGAGATGCTATTTTATATGTGTTGGTCATGGGAGACCTCACTCATGAAATGATATTGAAAGGATACCAGAATCAAGGGAGAAGCCAGGAAGTTATCTGCAGGAAAAGTTTTAAAGGGGAATGAAGTCAATAATTAGAAAGGTCCCCTGTTGATAATCAGCTCTGATGTTCCAGGAATAGCAAGAAGCCACTGTTGCTAGAACAAAATGAAGGAGGAGAAAAGTAGAAGGAGATAAGACCAGAGAAGTTGCAAGGATCTAGAGCATGTCGACATAGACAGGATCATGGAAAGCTGTGTTAGTCAGCTTCCCGTTGCTATGACAAGATAACTGAGAAAATAAACTTAAAGGAGAGAAAGGTTTATTTTGTCCCATAGTTTCAGACAGACTTTTCAGTCTATGGTCAGTTGTGGCTGAGTGAAGCCACTTACTTCATGGTGCTTAGGAAGCAAAAAGAGAAGCAAGAATAGGCCAGGGTCCCAGGATTCCCTTCAAGGGTATGACTCCAGTGATATAACTTCCTTCCCCTGGGCCCCAGCTCCCAAAAGTTCCAAAACCTCCTGGTAGTGCCTCAGGCTGGCCGCCAAGACTCCAACTATTTACCTTTGGGAGATATTAGACCAAAATCATAATAAAAACCATCTGAGAGGCCTGGAGAACAGGCATGGCAGACTGTCTCCAATTTATGTTTTAAATGATTTCTCTGATGCAAGATCCTCATTACTACAGTGGTTCAAGACTGTGGTTTTTTAATTCAATAGATTTTAAAAATAAATACAGGAACTGGATGTGGTAGTACATGTAATCCCAGTACTTAGTAGGCTTGAGATAGGAGGATCACAGGTTCCAGACCAGCCTCAGCAACTTAGCGAGACTGTTTCAAAATAAAAAAATTAAAAGGACTGGATTAGCTAAGAGTTAGAATATCCCTGGATTTCATCCCCACTACCAAAAGTAAAAATAAATAAATGCAGAGGCTGGTAATACAGCTTAAAAATAGAGCACTTTCCAAAACTAGAGCACTTTCCTAGCATGTAGGAAGCTCTGGGTTCAATTCCTAACCCAGCCCCCAAATACCTATTAATGGTCCTAAGTCTTAGAGATTCTGGTTCAGATGCTCTGTAGTAGAACTCATGGTCTGTGTGTGTGTGTATGTATATATATATTTAGTCCCTTACATGATTCTGGTGCAAAAGGTCTGTGGTCTGTTACCTGGGAAGTTATATTTTAATAAGACATTGCCTTAATAACCTTGCTACCTTTGTCACAACTGTAATTCATGTGGGCTTTTGGTAATTAAGTGAAGGAGATTATAAGTAATGGCCAAAATTGACACAATTATTCTGATATATTTTATCATTATTTGCTAATTGTGTACAACACGTGGATGGAACTGGAAAACATTATGTGAAGTGAGATTAGTCAGTCACAAAAAGTAAAAAAAAAAAAAAATGTATGCTTTCCCTAATATGCGGAAGCTAGGGAGAAAATGGGACATAAGAGGGACTCCAGATGAAGAAGGAGAAAACTTAGGTGAGCAAAGAGGTTGACTTAACTGAAGGTGATGGGAGGGGGGACACGCTAATGCACATGATGTACTTTCACAAACATATCAAAGTCAATCACTAATCTGAACCTAAGAAGGAGGGAGGACAAGGGAGTAGGGCAGGAATTGGGGAAGGATTAAATGAGAAATGCGTGCATATATTCCTTTATCAGCTTGTACCTAACAAAGATGTATGATTACAATGCACCAATTAAAAAATAAAAATAAAAAAATCTATATAAGAGATAGTAATGATAAAAGTGTCCAGAGGGATCTACTAGAAGTGTTATGGAAGTATAGCTAAGAAGATTCATCAAAGGATTAAATGTGGAGTATGATGAAACAAAAGTTTTTGGCTTAAGCAAGAGGAAAAATGAAACTCATTTTCTGAGATAAGAAACATTGGATAAGCAGATTCAAGGAGACAACATTGGAATCAAGGTTTTGGTTTTGGCCAGGTATTATTTGAGATTTCTATTAGACTCCAAGTGTAGATACTGATTATATATGCCATTGACCACACGAATCTGGAGCTCAGAAGAGAAGATTTGACTGCAGATATAAAGTTAAAAGTCATCAGTCCACAGATGCTGCCCCAGGCCATGGTGTTAGATGAGATCAAGTATAGTGCAGGGGTAGATGGTAAAGAAAAGCAGTAGGAGTCTTTCCTGGGTCCCAATTTCTCCCTAGCTTACACATAAGAGAAAAAACATCTGACCTTTCAATTTTTGTAACTGACTAACCTCACTTAGTATTGTAATATTCTCCAGTTTCACCCATTTCCCTGCAAATGGCATAATTTTGTTCTTCTTTATGGCTGAATAGAATTCCATATTGTGTATACCCCATAATTTGTAATCTATTCATTTACTGATGTATACCTAGGCTGGTTCCATAGTTTGGCAATTGTGAATTGTGCTGCTGTAAATGTAGATATGCACTTTAGTGGAGTGAGGGTGGGGTCCTGGGGAAGGGAGACTCATGAGGGAAACATTTCAAGGGATATGATATAGATACACATATTTATCAATGATAATCACAATGTTGTACACAGGGAGGGGGGAACTGGGGAAGGGCTCACTGAGTGCTGTGTGCATGTATGCCTCTATCACTCTGAACTTTATCATGATGTGTGATTATAATGCACCAATAAAATAATAAAATGAAATACAATAAAATAAAGAAATAAAAGCAATAGGAGAAGTAAGTGTGGGCCACAAGGATAACAAGAGTTTGGAATATGCAGGGTATGGTGGCACATTCCTGTAATCCAAGTACTTGGAAGGCTGAGACAGGAGGATCTCAGGTTAACAGGTTCAAGGCCTGTCTTAGCAGTTTAAGGAGGCCTTTAACAATTTAGCAAGATCCTGTTTAATAATAAGAAATAAAGAGTGTTGGTGGTGTAGCTCGGAGGTAAAATGCCCCTGGGTTCAATCTCCAGTGGCCCCCTCCCCCCAAAAAAGTTGAGATGTGAGGAGCAACCGCGGGGGAGTCTAAGAATAGAGGTTAGAGAAACACAGATGAAGTGACAAGTTAGGAGGCAAGTGAGCAAAATGTTTCAAGGAGGAGGGAGCAATCAACTCTTCTCAAATGCTACTACTAGGTTATGGATGTGGATGGCTAAGGATGGAGCACTGAATTAGCAATACAGACATCAGGAGCAACCACCACAGAGGTATTTCTACAGAGGGGAAGATAAGATCATGGGAGTTTGCTGTGGTTTTCTTTAAAATGGTTGATACTATAAAAAATTTGGCCAGATTATGAAAATAATTCAATAAAAAATAAAATACTAATTATTTGGGGGAAAAAAGACATCCTAGAGGAGCACCAAGATGAGCTCTTTTGTACAAATAAGGGCCAGAGAAACTCCCAGTGACAGGAGCTAAACAGAATGTATGGTCACAGAGGCCGGCAGGCTAGCAATGCAGGGGCTCTGGAAAGTCTATTTTGATGGCGCCTCTGTGAAACATGAAGGAAAGCTAGTGACTGGCAACATGGGGTGAGAAGGAAAAATGTCTGTTAGCAAATTTAAGTGTTCAGATATTTAGAATAAGGGACATCTAATTTTCATGCACATTATGAAAAGGGGTTTCTGGCTTTATTTATGGTATGCTTAACAACCTTTTTGCTTATAACTACATATTTTGCAGGGTGAGAGCCAGTGAAGCGAAAGTTGAAATAGAGAAGAAAGATGTGTGAGTTGGTCCAGTGAGAGAGACCTTGAGGGGAAAGAGGACCGGGAATTTAGAAGCCAAGGTCATGGGTCAGTCTCAGATGAAAGGGGAGGGATGAAGACAGGCAGGACCATCCATGTGTTCAGGGAGAGCTCTCAATCCTGGTGGAATCACTTCCTCAGGTACCATTCCTACCGCTGAGAATGATGAAGGACACAGGAGTGGGTTTCTCAAGATAAAGAGCACAGCTTAGATTTGGAGGAGCCACTGTGGGGAATGGGTGAGCTTGCTGAACAAGTATGTGCCAAGAGTTGCTAAGTACCATGGAGTGCCCAGTTGCCCATGGATAACATGTATTTTGGGGTCAGTAGCCCAAGTAATTTTCCCCAGACCCCCGCCTAAAGCTACAGGATGAAAGCCTATCTGTTAATGGAAGCCAGCCCTCTTCATAAACAAGAATCATTATGAGAAGAAAATCTAGGCTGGCTCTCTACTATAAATACAACACTTATGGAATATTAAATACACATTCATTGATTTAGTCATTCAACAAAAGGTTACTGAGTGTCTTCTAAATGCTATAAGCAAAAACTAGAGCCTGTAGTCAGAAATAAGACATTAATCAAATTAGTTCACAAATAAATGGGAAATCACAAAAATGAGCCCACAGGAAGGAAGGAACTACAACAAAGTATGAGAGTTTCTCTCTCTCTCTCTCTCTCTCTCTCTCTCTCTCTCTCTCTCTCTCTCTCTCTCTTTCTCTCTCAGGATGAACTGAGAAGACTTCCCATAATGACTAAGCAAAAACCTGAAGACTGAGTAGGAGTTCCTTAGAAGAAACGGGTGAATGAGTGGTACCCTGGGCAGAGAAAACAGCATATGCACAAAATGGGGTGGAATGGAGGAAGGGGGCTCAACAAGCACCATGGCCTGAAAGCCGGCAAGAGGAAGAGGAATTGGCTAATAAATAGTACAGGAACCGGGTGTGGTGGCACACGTTTGTAATTCCAGTACTTGGGAGGCTAAGACTGGAGGATCCAGGTTCATGGCCAGCCTCAGCTATTTAGTAAGGCCCTCCGCAACTCAGTGAGACCCTGTTTCAAACTAAAGATTAAAAAATAGGTCTGAAGGTGTAGCTCAGAGGTAGAATGCCCCTGGGTTCAATCCCCAGTACCGCAAAATAAATAAATAAATAAATAAGTAAATAAATAGTACAGGACTTCGGGGCCATGTGAAGTATTTTCCCTTTATCTTTGTCAGCAGGAGTGCCTTGTGATCAGATTTGCATTTCTCAAATTCCATCTTGGATAATGGTTGGAAGTTTGGAGGTTCATGTGGGATCACCTACTAGAGATGGTAGGTCTGGGATCAGTGCAAGGGGAGGTAATGGGGAGTTGAAATGATAGAGCATCGTGGAAAATTGGATAAAAAGTGTATGGAAGAAAGAGGGGACAATATAACCACCTGATTTCTTTCCTGTGCACAGGGGTAGATGGTACAGCTTTGGGAATTGTGGAGGAAGACCATGAGTTCAGATTTTGTCATACTGAAATTATCACTATCAGAATAGAAACATTTACATAATTTATTTGGCATTAAATAATTAGGACCAATAAATTTATTGATAGCACTGAATATGACCAATATTCTAGCATTTGGTTTTAATATTATGCGTGTTGATTTTCAGATTTTCTTTGTGCTATAATCATTTGTGGTATATATTGAAGGATGATACTCTGCAGAGACACTTCATGATATGATAACATGCTTTCTATTAGGGAACTAAAAGTTAGCACCATTTTATGGGTTAGGAAATTGTAGAAGAAAGAAGTCTTATAGAAAGAACACTGGATTAGCTCTGGCGTCCCTGGCAGCTCAGCAGTTTACAGTTCTCTGAGTTCAGACCAATGCCTTAACCTTCCTCTCCCTCAGTTTATTCATTTTTGAATGCAATATACAAAAAGAGAATAAATGGGGTGACCTATGATCTCTCCAGAGTATCATCTAGCCATAAAGCTTAAAGGAATTACTAGAGAACATAAAGCTACAGAGTGCATAGCTGAGGGTATTTCTGTATTTTTAGATTTCTGAATTACTGTGTGAGGACAGAGTTCTTTTCTCCAAAGGAAAAAAAAAAAAAAAAAAAACATGAGAAAGAAGAAAGAGATCCTAAAGTAAGAAATAGGTCCTACAGTAAAAGGCTTAAAATAAAAGCAACAAAGGTCAAGATGTATATGTAAAAAGAGAAAAATGACAATTTCTGTTAGTATAAAAAACACATTATTAAAGGAATAAGTCAAATATGTGAAAGAAATGCCAAGAATAAGGTGACTAAATGAGTAAACAGTAGAAGGATTTTAGAAAATTTAACAACTTTATAAGAATAACTAGCTATCCTCAACAATAACATTAAAAAAACACTACAGCACCTGTTAATGTATTAGGACAAATCAAGATTTTCTTGATCGTTTTTAGTATATATCTGTATGTCTTTTGCAACATTTATTACTTATTTTTCCTTATACTTTAGATAATGTACATAATTTTAGATGTAAATATTTAGCAAAATGCAGAGAAAACAACACTCCTAATTTTACCCATTCCAGAGATTAAATTTGTATTTTTTTCCCTTTTAAAATCATTTTGAGTATCAATAACTTATATAAACATAAGATTGGAATAACACATAGTATGTACTCTTCTGTGTAGTGCTGTATACACTTCTTAATATTTTATATTAAGCATTTATCTTCTCTAAATATTATTCAGAACATTATTTTATACATGCTTAGTAAATAATTATGTATATATTTTATACCTTATAAACAACCAATGTTTGAGACTTCAGGGTTTCTAATTTTTTTACTATAATGAATAATATAATGCAATGAAAATCTTTAAATATAAATTATTTCTCTGACAATGTAAAGTAGGATCTTGTATAGGTGACATGAACCAATTTCACATTTTTATCCATATTTTAATGTTCTTAGCTGTTGCACCAATTCACTTTTCTATCCACATATAAGAAACTGCTATTTTCTCCATTTTTTCTACAAAAACGCAGATGACATTTTTTTTCAACTTTGAGAGGGGAGGCAAGTTTAGTAAGGATGAAGTACAGTACAACAAAAGACCTATTTACAGAGAAAAATTCTAATTAACAAGGTACTATTTAAAAAAAAAAAAAAGAGGAAAAGAGTTCCAAAGAAGAAAAGACAACAGCCATTAGACTGAAGCTAATGTTTTCTACTCCATTGTGTGTAAATACCTGTTGATTTGCTTTCTCGGAATCCTGTCCCTTTATCAATGATGCAATGCTTACTCTTGGGAGCTACCCCTCCTCTACTCTCAGATCTCATGGTTCTGGGGAGTGACCATACCCCCAATTCTAGGGAGGCCCTTCAGAGTATGACACACTCCTGCCTCTGAGAGAGAACCTAGAAAGGGGTGCACAGGTGTGAGAAGCAAAGTTTGGAGCTGATCTTTTGCAGGAATAACTGGAAAAGACCCTTCTGTCTTTCATCAGGATAGTGTTTCGCTTAACATTAAATAAATCACGGGTAAGAGCGGGAAAGAAAGATTGAAACAGAGAACAAGGGAGAAACTGGAAATCCAATAAAGTCTGTGGGATAGTCCTACATCCTTTACTGTTCTCAGCCACACACTCATCTTAATTGTTATTCAGAAACACAAGCTCAAATGCAAATTCCACTCTGGAAACCCTGAACAATATTTCTTTTTAAAAAAAATCTTTGTTTTACCTTCAAAGCTGAGGAGTTTTGCATAGTGCTTTTGCAGAGAGCTTTCCAAAATGCCACTTTAGATATTTATCTGTCTCCTTAAAAGTTTGCACTCGAGGCAGCTACAAAAGGTCACTGTTTCTTTCTACACTGACTGTCTGCAGCTCTTCCACACTGCCCTCCCCTTGACCATTCTCTGTGGGGCCCTCCTGGTTAAGGCTCAGCCCTTCAGTTGCAATTTGGTGGTCTACCTGGCTGAGTATCTTTCCTTGCAGGGAACAACTCTCTGGAATTTTGGTGAAAAATTCAATTTGCCCATCTTGTAACTCATAGAACTATTTTTGCTTTAGGATCCAACTGCCCTGGTAGATAGAAGCTTCATATAAGCCAGCATTTTGTTCATTCATTATTCTAGATTCACGGTTTAACATAGTGCATAGCACATGGTTAAACTCAATTCATATTTGTTGAATGATGCATGTCTAGACTTCCTTACATTGCAGTGGAAGAGGAACTATGAAGGAGGATGGCCAGAATGGAATAGGACAAAGATCATGAGAAAGAGAAAAGGAAAGGTAAGGGGCAGCAGGTAGAAAACATTAACAGCATTCTTTGGTCAAGCTGGACAATCTATTTTCTGATCCATCCTTGCCTCTTCTAGGAAATTCATTCAGCTGTGGCACTATGAAAATTGGAAGGACCTGGAATTGATCCCTGGTACAACCCTAAAAAGGACTAAAAAAAGAAAAAGACCCAAAAACAAATTAGCTAAGAACAAGAAAAAAATGTGTCAGGACAAAGAGGCCTTATATGTTCTCAGGCACAACTCTAATAGCTGCACGGTTTACCCCCAACCTGGCCTAACGTGTTCTTCATATTGTTATGATCTTCCTGTAAAAAAGGATATTTGTAGATGTTAAAGAGAGCATCTTTTTTTTTTTTATTGGTGCATTGTAATCATACATCTTTGTGAGGTACAAACTTGTAGAGACATACATGCACACATCTCTCATTTAACTTTTCCCCAATTCTTGTCCCACTCCCTCGCCTTCCCTCCTTCTCAAGTTCAGTTTAGTGATTGACTTTGATATGTTTGTGAAAGTACATCATGTGCATTAGGGGGTTTCCCTCCCCTACTCCCATCATCTTCAGTTAAGTCACCTTCTTTGCTCATCTAAGGTTTCTCCTTCTTTGTCTAGAGTCCCTCTTATGACCCACTTTCTCCCTAGCTTCCACATATTAGGGAGAGTGGACAATTTTTTTTTACTTTTTGTGACTGACCAATCTTACTTAACATAATGTTTGCCAGTTCCATCCATTTCCCTGCAAATGACATGATTTTGTTCTTCTTTATGGCTGAGTAAAATTCCATTGTGTACATATCCCATAGTTTTGTAATCCATTCAACTGTTGATGGACATCTTGGCTGGTTCCATAGTTTGGCTATTGTGAATTGTGCAGCTATAAACATAGATACACATGGATCGGTCTGACAGTTTGGTTTCAATTATTTTGGGTAGATACCCAGAAGTGGATTGCTGGATCATGTGGTAGGTTCATTCCCATTCATCGGAGGATCCTCCATACTGTTTTCCAAAGTGGTTGCACTAATTTGCAATCCCACCAACAATGTATTAGAGTTCCCACTTCTCCACACCCTTGCCAGCATTTGTTGTTGCGTGTTTTTGATGATTGCCATTCTAATTGGGGTTAGGTGAAATCTCAAGGTAGTTTTGATTTGCATCTCTCTGATTACTAATGATGTTGAACATTTTCTATACATTTATTGGCCATTTGTATTTCTTCTTTTGTGAAGTGTCTATTTAGAGCCTTTGCCCATTTTTTGATTGGTTTATTTGTTTTCTTAGCTGTGAGTTTCTTGATTTCTCTGTATATTTTGGATATTCATCCTCTATCAGAAGAGTAGCTGGCAAAAATTTTCTCCCATTTTGTTGGCTCTCTGTTGAAGTTCTTGATAGTTTCCTTTGCTGCACCGAAGCTCTTTAGTTTAATACATTCCTATGTGTTGATCTTCCTTTGAGGTGCTTGTGATTTGGGGGTCTTTTTGAGAACATTTTTACCTGTGCCTATGGGTTGAAGTGTTGGACCTATGCCCTGTTCAAGTAGCTGCAAGGTCTCTGGTCAGACTCTCAGGTCTTTGATCCACCTTGAATTGACTTGCAGGATGAGAAAATGGGATTTATTTCCATTTTTTTTTTTTTTTTTTTTTTTTGCATATGGTTAACCAGTTTCGCCAACATCATTTGTTGAAGATGCTATCTTTTTTTCCAGTGTATGTTTTTGGTTCCTTTGTGAAAAATCAATTGACTATAAGTGTGTGGATTTGTTTCTGAGTCTTTTATTCTGCTCCATTGGTCTATGTGTCTGTTTTTGTGCAATACCATGCTGTTTTTTATTACTATGGCTTTGTAATATAGTTTGAAGTCAGGTATTGTGATGCCTCCTGCATGGTTCTTGTTGCTAAGAACTACTTTTGCTATTCTTGGCTTTTGACTGAGCTTTTCCATCTGATGTCATATGAATTTTTTAAACCTTTAATTATAGAAAGCACTTTAGAGTGAAAGACAGTAAATTCCAAAGTATTTGTGTGTCAAAAACAAATACTCATGTTTTTATCCTTTATTGAGGAGATTCTGAGTTTTTCTTGTTAGAAAACATATATAGAAATATCTACTGAAGTTCAGCATCATCTAAATGCCAAAAAGAAAGCAGTATAGTGAATATTCTGTGCTGGGAATTCCATTGTCTAAAAGGCAGGACCTAGGTGTGTTTTTTGTTTTGTTTTCCCTTAGCTGATTGAAAAAAGAAAGAAAGCCTATGTATGAAAAATTAGTTTAGCAAACATAATATTCTGAATTTAGCTTTCAGTTTATTTAACCTAATTTGTATCCTAAAGGCCTAAATTTGGCTTAGAAGTTGTCAGTCATAGGATATCCCCCAAAATAAAAACAAACATATGTGGGAGGAAAGATAGCCACCATCAAGGTTTTTTTGTTTTTTGTTTTTTCTTTTAAATCATATTTCTTCTTTACCACCAGTATCAATACAAAATGAAATCAAATGACCTACCAGGAGATACAATTTCATGGAGCTGCATCCAGTTTGGACAGCAAGAAGGGCAAGAGGCCTGGCATTCCCAGCTGCTCATATGCCAGAATTAATTAGTAGCAATCATCCTGAATCTAATACATTTTTTTTTTTTTTTTTTTTTTTTTTTTTGCGGTACTGGGGATTGAACTCAGAGGCATTCTACCTCCGAGCTACACCCCCAGCCCTATTTTTTTTATTCTTTATTTTGAAACCGAGTCTCACTAAGTTGCGGAGTGCCTCACTAGGTAGCTGAGGCTGGCCACGAACCCAGATCCTCCGGTCTCAGCCTCCCGAATGCCTAATACATATTTTTAACCAATGCTCCTATGTGAGGACAGCATGTCTTTCTCCCTCTTACACAATCACAGCACACATTCCTAGGGTCAGGCAGTGACTACCATTATGCTCAAAATTAACCTCATTCAACTTAATGAATATTAAAAGCACTTGTACCTAAACAGGATTAAACATGAGGAAGAAAAGGAGGGAAAGCCATGGTGTATAGGAGTAATCTCCTGGTGATGTCAGTTTAACACACATGGGAAGAATGGGTTATGTTTGAACGTCCAAAAGAGTTTGGTTTTTATTTTATTTTATAATTTATGGTACTGGGGATTGAACTCAGGGGCATTCTACCTCTGAGCTACATCCCCAGTCCTACTTTTCATTCTTTATTTTGAAACAGGATCTCACTAAGTTGCAGAATGCCTCACTAGGTAGCCGAGGCTGGCCACGAACCCGGATCCTCCGGTCTCAGCCTCCCGAATGCTGGGATTACAAGTGAGTGCCACCATGCCTGGTTAGAGTTTGGTTTTTAACATCCATAGAATATAGTCAACAGACTGATCCCCAGAGTCATTGACCCTAAACTCTTACCAAATATATCCAAGCTCTCAAAAATTCATGTGTGTTCTCCAAAGCTTACCCAGCCTCCTATATCAGAGGAATGAAGCCCCTGCCTGACTGTGGCGTGGGGAGGGGGTGGAATATTACATCAGCGAGTTACACTGTGTCTGGCCAGCAACTGCTCATACTTGTTTGCACGAGGATCAGCCTATCCACTATACACAACAGCTGGTTATAATGTATATTAGTAAAAAGACTAAATATTTCCCAAATTATATTCACATAGCATGAATGCAATTACAAAATCTAAGCAACTTGCTTTGAGGTAATAGGCACATAGCAAAAATAACTCAAAAAAGGATTTCTGGACTTTATTCATTTATTATTGGTACTAGGGATTGAACCCAGGGGAATTCTACCATTGATTTTACCCCAGCCCTAATTTATATTTTAGTTTGAAACAGGGACTCACTAAGTTGTTGAGGGCCTTGCTAAGTTGTTAAGACTGGCCTTGAACAATTGATCTTCTTGTCTCAGCCTTCCAAGTATGTCACCATTCCAAGCTATTTCCAGTCTCTATTGACTGAGCTAATATACTGCAGAATTGTGGCACTGTAGGGATCTAAATGTATTTTAAAAAAAAAACTGCAGTGGCCTACCAAAACAGATGACCCAATCCTCCAAACCAGTGAATGCTATTTTATTAGGAAAAAAAGTCTTTGCTGATGTAATTAAGTTCAGAATCTTTTGTGATGATTGGGCATGGTGTGGTGGTACATGCCTGTATTCCCAGTTCTTGTGAGCCTGAGACAGAAGGATCACAGATTCCAGATCAACCTCAGCAACTTAGCAAGGGAGACCTTCAACAACTTAGTGAGACCTGTTTCAAAATAAAATATGGCTGGGGGTGTCGCTTAGACATAGAACATACCTGGGTTCCATCCCTAGTACTACAAAGAGAGAGAGAGAGAGAGAGAGAGAGAGAGAGAGAGAGAGAGAGAGAGAGAGAGAGAAGAGAGAAATGAAAGAAGGAGGGAGGGAGGGAGGGAGGGAGGGAGGGAGGAAGGAAAGATTTTGAGATGGAAATCAGTCTGAATTGTACACTTGGGCCCTAAATTCAATAACCAGTGTCCTCGTAAGAGACACAGGGAGAAAGGGATACTAGGGGAGGCAATGGCACACCACACACCCAGGATGGGGGCAGCCGTGAGAAGCTGGAAACACAAAAGACAAGTCTTTCCTCGAGCCCCTAGAGGAAGCATGGCCAGGCTGGGTTTTGAATTCCTGGCCTTCAGAGCTGTGAGAAAATAAATTTGTTGTTTTAAGCCACCCAGCTTGCAATGATTTGTATGGCAGTCCTAGGAAACTAATACAGCCATCTATATTAAACTTGTACAGAGAACAAATTGTCAATACAGAAAGTCCTGGGGGGGGGTGTCCTTAAAACAGGTGACATTTTACACAGTTCTCACCCTGAATTACCTGTGTGACCTTCTGCACAAATTTTAGCCTTTCTGTTATCCCTTCCTTCCTCCCTCCCTTTGGATTGAACCCAGGGGCATTATAACTTTGAAATACATTCCTAGCCCATTTTTTTTATTTTTAAACAGGATCTCCCTAAATTTCTGAGGGTCTTACTAAATTGCTAAGACTGGCCTCAAACCTGTAATCCTCCTTCAGCTTCCCAAGTACTGGGATTACAGGTGTGCACCACCATGCCCAGCTCTCTTACTCAATTTATTTATGTGGAGTTCAACTAGGTGATCTTAAAACTTCCTTCTTATAATAAGTGACAGTGTAACAAACTAAATGAGAAACACTACCAGCAAAGTGTAAACACAGAGTCACACTCGTGTACATGCTCTTAAATATACATACATACACTTTCTTTTTTTAATTAAAATTTTATTGGTGCAGTTTAACTATCCATCATAGTGATATCTTCATATATGCATACAACTCTTGGTGCATATACACACTTTCTTATAAACAAACTTTAAGGTTTGTTGTGTTAGAGAGAGTGAAGAATAAACAAGATTAACTGTAATTGCTATCACTTATTATGCTAATGTAGTTTCATGCAATCCTCATTATAAATTTGCTATAGCAGTATGAGTCCAATCAGGAGATAGAAACTACACAGTGCATTGAGCAGTGAAATGAAATATAAAGAATAAGTAAACAATGATAAAAGAATAATGATAAGACAAAAGAAAAGTCTGTGTTGCACTCCAGGGCTAAGGAAGAGTGCCTAGGAAAATACACACTTGGAAGCAGATCAAACCTTATTGGATAGGTATGGTCAGCCAGAAGACAGTAGAGAAGTTTGACTATTTGTCTAGGTCAGAGTTGGTCTGGATTTGCAGGTAAGTAATGGGCCAGCCCCTGGAGCACAGGTGAGAAGCAGGTGAATTAGTGGCAGGCGTGCACATGAGAGTCTGGGCACTGGCTGGGGCAGAGGGCTTCAGAGTGCAAGAAGTGAGGCAGGAGAGGTTGCAGAAGAAATGTCTACTTGCTTTGTGATGCTCTGGGCCATGATGGCTTTAGAAGGTACACAGAGTTCTGGTTCTATGTCGACAGCTACTGAAAAGATACTGTCAAAGCAAGGCTGCAACACTACAGGAGGACCGAGTTCAGGGCTTATGGCTGGGGCAGGCTTTACCAAAGGTCCTCACACCCAGGCTGCTCACTTCCCTTCCCACCCAGAAACTGTGGGAAACCTCTTCCCCCTGTCTTTTTACAGCATCTTCTATTAAGAAAACATTGTTCTCGATTTAA
Organism: Graphiurus murinus; assembly: GCA_004027655.1. Taxonomy (NCBI): domain Eukaryota; kingdom Metazoa; phylum Chordata; class Mammalia; order Rodentia; family Gliridae; genus Graphiurus; species Graphiurus murinus. Next base: position 30,133 of record PVLC010010770.1, read on the forward strand.
ATGAGAAATGCTTAAGGAATTCTGTTATCAGAGAATAAATAGAAGGGCTCATTTGGAACAGAGACATAATAAATTGATAACTGACACACTTGCAAAGTGGCTATTATCTATAATCACACATGTGCATGCCAAGGCTTGGAGACATGAATACAGCCACTAACTGGCAGAGCCAGAATTATATCCAGAGCTATAAATGATAGATAATTCCTGAAAGTAGGCTCTAACCACAACCCAAGGCTAAGATGATGAAAATTGCCCACTTAAAGTATTTCATAGATAGCTCTATATTTTGAGTCCATTATTATACTTAAGACCGTAGGGTAAAACTTCATATGAAGAGAAATTGTCTGCATCTTTTTTGTTAAAACAAAGAAACAAATGACAGGACTACTCCCTAAGCTTTCTAACCTTCCTTTTATCTTCAGACTGGGTTAAATGTCTCCCTCTTTGTTAAATGACCCCATTTCTTAGAAAACGCATCTGTAGATTTCTTCTAAGCACTCATTACATGCTAATGTAATTATTACTACCTGTGTTTGTCACCCCAACATTTTCAACTGTGGAAAATGAGCCTGACTCACTCAGGTTTGCAGCTCTAGGATCTAGGTCAATGCCCTGGCTCGCAATAGATGTTTAATGTAAGGATGTTGAATGGAACCAAAGAAAACAAATTCACACCAGGGATTTGTTCAAATATGTCATTTCTAGAATATAACTCAGGGTCAGGACTGTCCACTGACCCAGGGGTTGGAGGATACACACGATTCAGTCTCATAGGGCCTTTGATGGTGTGGAAGGGATGCTGTATGCAGAGGATCAGAGAGTGAATTTTCAAAGCAGTGTCCTAGAGGGAGGCTCAACATATGTTGAAAAACTAGTCCAAACAAGAAGGGTAATCAAGGGCAAGACAGAAATTGTCAAAAGAATAACTAGGAGCATGTAGTTGAAGGATTGGAAGTCTTGAAACCCAAGGAAGACTGCTACAGGGGATATTGTGAAGAGGTTAGAGGAAAGAAGTCCAGGTTAATCTGCCATGTGATGGGTCTCTGACAGCTTTGTACCCTCCCAGGGTGCATTTATGAGCTGAACCGAAGGGTCTGGAATGGTACATGCAGCACATTCTCCAATGTTATAACAATCTGCTTGGCCCCCTCCCTTTGAAGATTCTCACACTGCTGCCTAGAGCCATTTCCATGTTTAGGTTCAATCCCACTGAAAACTAACCAGATCAGGTCCACAGAAAGTTTCTGGGGGAATCTATATCCTCAGTCCTGTAGCAAGTACCTGGCTAACCAAGTAACTTCCTAATTTTGCTACTAGATACTTCTAATCTTGTTTTTATTTAGGTTCCCTCTTCTTGTTCCTCCAGTTCCTCAAAGAATAGGGCCTTGCCTGTCCCTCCCTACTTCATCTTCTTCAGGTAGTAAAGTTCTAATTTCCTTGTGTATACCCAAATTTTCCACATCCAGATATGCCCCAAATCACCTTCTTCTGGGACCTGAAGCATTCTTCTAGTTGTGAGGAGATTTTCCTTTCCACCCACAAGTCATCAGTTGCCTCCTATGAGATTCGTGGTTGTCCACACCCTGCTAGCTGAGCCCTTTCCTACTGGCTCCCCTAGAACCATGTGCCAGCCCATGGAAGATGTCAGCATCCAATTTACTCATCAAGATATTGACAAATTGAGCCCCAGGGAAACTACACTGGCCACGTCAGCGGTACAGCAAAGTGATTATTGATGTTCAATATTTTGATCTGGAAGTACTACCAGAATTATAAAGATGTGGGAAATACTAAATCATAACAATTTTTCCTATTACTAGGTAAAGAAGCAAAATTATCTTAGAAATATTTTCATAAGATGTATCAAATTATTATTAATTTAACCAAAAATTCATCTTAACATTTATTACTTATACCCAAACATTTTATTGTTAGTTATCTCTTATAACAACATTTAAAACTAAATATGTAGTGTTTTCCTCATATGTAAATATACATATCACCTCTGTTTTTGATCCCTTTAAATAGACTTTGCTATTGCTGGTCTTGATTTTTTTTTTTTTTTTTGCTTATACAAAAATTTAATATGTAGGACAACAGAATTTGGGAACATCAGTTTTTGCTATGAAGAGAATCTGGAAAGGATCCACATTCTGTTTACAGAGCTTATGGAACATTTTCTAACTGACTCTAGATTTTATTTTGAGCACAAGTAAGTCTTTCATAGTTTATTGTAAGCACTATTTTTTGACATATATAAAGTCTGAGTAACTGGACTTTCACTTCCAAACAAAACAGGTAATCAGGACCAGATTTATTCCCTATCCTTAGACAACTGGAAAAGTATTCTAAATATACGAAACAACCACTTTTATACACTGAAAAGCAGACAGCTTAACAGTGTCAGGAGTCTGATGGTCTTCTTGAGTGGAAGAAACAGATTTGAGAATTCAAGGAAGTGATTGTGGCTAGAAATGTCAGGTCAGATTACACTATTGAGCGGGAGAGGGTTGCACAGAGAGGGGAAAGCTCTCTAATCTCATGTGCAGAGATTAGAGAGCTCCACATGGAGAGAGATGGAGAAATAGAAAAGGGGACTTCAGAGATTGGCAGAGGGTTTTCACTGTGTTTAGATGAGCACCTATGTGTGAGGGAGCCAGCTGAGACAGCCAGTGAGCCACCAGGAAGAAGCAGGCAGGCCAATCTCCAGAGCTCATTCAAGACTAGAAATAACTTGTATTCCTAATAGCCACAAACAACTCAAAAGATAACAGGAAGAGTACATAGAATAGTGAGAAAACAACTTTGACTCAGAAGAAAGCTCAACAATCTTTACAAGAATAGAAAAATATCTGTGCTAAACAACATAAAATTCACATCTGCCAACTGATCAAAAATTATGGATATACAAAGTGGGAAAATATAACCCATCATGAAGAGAAAAAGAAAATTAATCAATCGATACAGTTCACAAAATGGCAGAGATTACAAAATTAGTAGGGAAAGGATATTAAAAGTTATTATAGCTATATTCCATATGGTCAAAATCTGAGTAATGTGATTACTTTTGGCAATGATACTGCTCATTGAGTTTTATTTCTTGGATCAAAGACATGCTTATTTTATTGTTCTTGTTACAGAAAATTTTAGGAACTATAGCACCTGTATGATTAAATTATTCTTTTTTCTTTTATTAAGAATATGCTTTTCTGCATTGGGTAGATTAGTAAACTATATCTGTCTGCTGAATTCAAAAGAAAAATTGTATTATTGCTTGGACTTATTTCTCTACATATTTTACTGATTTATGGAATGACCATGTCAAATCCATTGAAATCTTTAGAGAAAATTTAAAAGCATGAATCATTCAAAACAACTATTATTGTTAGTTAAGAGTCAAGGTGTAAGTAGAAGAGAAAACAGATCTTACTGCCATTTTTACCAGATAGGAAATGTGTTTACGATCATAATGTGTTAATAAAAATGATGGCATATTGTGAAGTACAGCCAAGTCAAATGAGCCTTGAAGTAAGTATGATGCATGTTTAAACAACAAATTACACCTATTTCAGATATCTAGGATATAACTCATTTTCTTTCCTGGCTCACAAAATAATCTCCCTAGATGTTCAAATTACTCAAACCTCTTAGTATTCTGGAACTGGGGCCCAGTCTAGTTTCTTCAGCTAAAACAGAAAGAGAAAGGAGGAGGGTGATGAGTAGCATTGAGGAGGGGGTAAACTATGCTTTTCAACTTTTTATCATACCTAAGACATCTGTGAGTAGTAGAGCCAAAAAAAAAAAAAAAAAAAAAACATAGAGAAAGATAAAGAAGTTGGTTTATCAGCTTTTTTTTGTCACTGTGACCAAAATACCTAACAAGCACAAGTTAGTAGAGGAAAGGTTTATTTGGGCTCACAGTTTCAGAGATTCTGTACATGGTCAGCTGGCTCTAAGTCAGAAACCAGGGTGGCAGGGCATGTAGCAGAGAAAACCCAGTCTCAGTAATGACAGCCAGAAGCAGAGTGAGCAAGAAGAGGGGACTAGGGATATATGTATACATACATAGTTTTGTGAAAAAAAATATATGTATATGTTCCCCAATACTATGCCCCCAGCAATTTAACCCCTCCACCAATGCCCTACCTCTGAGCCTAGCTGCATTTTGGGATCTAGGCTTTCAAAACATGAGCCTGTAGAGGGACACTCCAGACCCAAACCATAACAGAAGCGGTGACAATTTTTAGCATTCACTTTCCCTTGCTTCTAGCCCCTTTTCCCCACTGATTTCATGAGCTGGTTCCAAGTCACAGTATTTACCTCCAGTAAGAGGTTCATCCTTAAATGTCACTTTCATCGTATCACTCAGAGAGTTTTAAAGACCTTCTGTCACCTTAAAGACAGCAGGTAGAGTTCATGTTTCTTATAATTAAGACCCTGAGTCCTAGAAAGATTCACCTGTCAAGCTTCTTAAGTACCAATCCTGGCTCCACTACTCATCGGCTGTGAATAATGACCGCAGACACTAGGCCCAGCTTCCCTCTCTGTAAAATGGGGAAAAAAATAATGCTGCCTTCCTTACAGGTTTTGAGTTAAGGATGAAATGAGAGAACTTATGTAGGACATTTGGCACTGTCAGTGATTCATAAATGAGGACTTTTTTTATCTATTCAAATATGCTTACTAATCTTTCAGAACAGGACCTTAGGGCTACATCTTATTCACACACACCTCATTCCTATTTCTGTCTTTTTGATACTTTTGCGCTTCTAAAGTATGCTCTGTGCCACCTCTTCATTCATGTTCTTTAAGGTTTATCACAAGTCCCATTGCAATTATTAAATCTTCCTACCATCTCTATAGCTTCATAGTAATTCTTCTTTGAAATTCACAAAAGATTGTATTCTGTAGTAAAACAACTTCTACATACTTATTTTTAACAAAATCATTTATTAAAAATGATTTTTATACTTTGTTTGCTTCCCAACAATAATCTGAAGTCCTTGGTGCCAGGAAATTATGATTTTTTACAGATGATTTTTTGTTCTATATGGTAGATATTATAATGCTATATTCAAAAAATCATTACTGACTTATTAATTAAATGTAAAACAATCGAAAATCGATGAGCTTATATAGTAAGAGATTTACTTGAAGGTTTTAAAGAGATCAAGATATTAATTTGGCATGAGTGACATACCAAGGAAGAAAGAATCAAGGAGTGGAAATATAGTGCACTTGGCTTTTCTCTTCTGCTTCTGAAGCTTAAAATGAAATGTAATGATTTTTTCTCTCATAGTATTTAAGTTTTTAACTTTTAGCTTGAATGTTACTACTCTCTGCTTATCAGAGATGCAAGGTTCAGCAGTCCCTCATTGCCTGGCTCTAGAAATATATCTAAAAGTGTTGATTATTAAGCAATTCGATAATAAGAAATACATAAAGTTTAGAAGCCTCTGAATTGAGATATAAGGTGAAAAAAACTAGCCTTTGAAACCTAACAAAAATCAGTCGATGATGAGAAATATCAACATGGCAGAAGTACAGTGGAAAAGGCTTTAAAATGAGCTTTTCTAAAAGAAGACAACCAGGGATGGAAGTGTAGCTCTGTGGTAGAGCATCTGCTTAGCATGCATGAGGCACTGAGTTCAGAGCCTGCTGAGGAGGAAAGAAAGAAAGGAAGAAAGAAGGAAGGGAGGGAGAGAAGGAGGGAGGAAGGGGAGAGACCATACCAAATCAAGAAGTCCATGGTAGTTTATTTATTACAACATACACAATTATGAACCTTGTGTTAGAGAAAACTGTTTCCAACTCAATCAGATTATAATATATATCTGAGATAAGGTTATATTAAAGTAAGATAATAATTCTGCACTGATTCTAAAACTAGAGAGCCATGAATCAGTAAATTTACAGATTTTTTTCAGCAGTCTGCAAAAAAAAAAAAAAATGCTTCTTCTAATATCCAAGGAATAGTGTGTGACACAAAAGAGCAGGGCATTCACTAATCTAGGTTGTTGGGAAATGTCCCCCAAGAGCACGTATGAGCCTTGTTCCATTTTGAAGATGACCAATCACATTCTGATCTCTAATTTCATTTCCTGAATGGGTTTGGCCAATGGGGTAGGAATTGGAGCCTCTTTAAGCGTATGGTCGGTCAACAACTATGCAAGATTTAGAGGTCTGTGTATATTCCTATTAAGGTGAAGCACTCTTCTTATAAATCTGGTTATTATATGTCAACGCTGAGACTCAGCTCACCTGTACAGAAAAATAACAAACTGATGTCTTCAACTTCAGAGCAGTACAGTCCCAGAACACAGAGTGACCCATCAAGAAATGGCCAACTTGTAGGGCACAGTGTTCAAAACATTTACCTCTCTTGCTTCCTAGCGCTTTAAATACAATACAGGCCTATTTAAAGAGAACATGTGTATAATCTTTTTATAAAGGAGAATGCTCCCCAAATCACAACTGTTCCTTTCTTCCTTCCTAGTCTTCACCAATGGTGAAGGTCTGACTTTGTTCTTTGGGTCACAAAGAGGATGCTCTCCCTCTGCCAGAAGCATCCTTTACCTCCTCCTGGCTTAGTTGACTTACACTTGCCAACTCCAGTAAACTCTCTTTGATCTATCTGCCTAAACTCACACACTTCTGGACTAAATACTCTTTTCTGATACTCCTTGAAAACATTCTTGCTACCATATGCACACTATTTTTAAATGATCCATTTACTGCTCAGTTGTCTGCAATGTTCCTTAAATGAAGCTTACCCCTTTTCATCTTTAAATTCTTAACACCTAGCCAAGTGGGGTGGTGCACATCTGTAATAAGAGTTCTTGGGAGGCTGAGGAAGGAGCATCACTGGTTTAAGGCCAGCATATGGTAACTTAGCGAGACCTTGTTCCAAAATAAAATAGGACTACAGATATAGCTCAGAGGTGGAACACCCTTGGGTTCAATCCCTAGTACCACACACAAATCACAAAAATAATCCTAGCTCTTTGCATTGTACCCAGAATTTTCAATGCATTTTTTGTGAAAACTGCTTTGTTAATTTATTATCATAGGAGACAATACCTTTCTTCAGGCAAGCACCTTTACATATATTTGAATTAAATTTTCTACCAGAGCCTAACCTTCATAACATTTGCATAAACTGAGTGTTCTGAATACAGGATGATTCTTGGGTCAGCAAGTGGTTATATTTCCCAGTAAATATATTTAAGATGCATATTTTATATGACACTTATGTAGCACTTTCTGTATGCCAGGAACTATTCTAAGTGCTTTATAAATATTAACTTGAATTATCCTTCTATCAAACCCATGAGAGAGGTGATATCACTACCCCCATTTAAGGTTGGAGAAATGGAGATTCAGAGAAGTCATGAACTTGGCCAGGATCACTCAGCTAGTAAGGGGAAGAACCAGGACTTGAATCCAGGCAACCTGGCTCAGATCCCCTGCAGGCCTAATGTCTTTGCCAGTAAGCCTTCTCCACAAAGTGAGTAGGCATATTTGTACACTAGAGCCTTGATATCTAAGCCATTTCTTCCCTCTCCCCTCCTTGCCTAGCCTTCTTAAATGGATGTCTTTTAAACTTCATATTTTAGACAAGAATTTTATTGAATTGCTTTCCTCTAAGGAATCTAGCCTATTTTACAAAAAGGGAAAACAAAAACAAAAGCAAAAGCTCAATAATCCTCACCAAATCCATTGAAGAATATACATGTTAAGAAAAAAGGAAATATTTTAAAAATGAGTATTAGCTAAATTCTCATCCCTTCAGGACAAGACTGAATAATGACTTCATTCTGCCCTGAGACTGCAAAGAAATGTTCTTTTAAGTCTTGGAAAGGACACAAAAGGATGTAAGGGCTCTCTGTGAGAACCTTCTATTTTCATTGTTTTTGAAGTTCAAATCCTAGGACTAGGACGATTAGCTGCAGCTGACCTTAACTCTACTTTGCTTAGGGAAACATATGTTATCATAGAAATAAAAAGACCAATGAATTAGCCTCTCTCCTCAGCTCAACACCTTAAATTGCAGCTGGAAGAAGCCATCCGTAGATGAATCAGCCCCCAAAACTTTTCTTCATAGGCTTCTTTGCCAAAAGCAGTAGGCTCCTTTGCTATCATTATAATTGAGTCATAAAGAAGAAGAGTAGTAAAAAGAGAATATGCCTGGACTAATTGAAAACTGTGTAATAAAAGGATCATTATCAATTCAATTATTAGGTCCTTAAGGGAATCAATAGGGGTCAAAGAAAAGATGTTTTACCACTGTTGAGAAAATTGATGAGGAAGATTATTCAGGAGATTAACTTGGAAAATTGTGTCTTTAGCAGGCAAATATGTAAGGAACAAATTTTATGCCCAACTAAGCCCTTAACTTGTGTGTTAGGCAATAAGTAAATTCCTGTTACATGGATTCATCACCTATAGTCTCTCATTACAGGAAGAGTGTTCAATAAAGTCCTTTCAGAATAAGGAAGATGGTGCCAGGTAGATGGTGATCTAAACAGGAAAAAGGAGCAGCAGACACAGCGAGCACATGGCCGTGCAGAAGTGTGACCCTGACCCTTCTGGATAGCTTGCTCTCTGTCCTGGCCTAGCTTCCTCACAGCTGTGCCCTCAACAGTACTCAGCTAAATGCCATAGAGAATCCTTCCTTTGCAAATATCTAGAATTCTCTTTGTCTCTTTGGTTGCTCCTGAGATTTCTAACTTCCTTGGTCTCCTTGACTTAGGGAGTAGCTGGGCTGCACTTGGCTTCTCCCTCTCTGTCCCTACCTGAAATCTCAATGACCATTTAATTTCCTGAGGAGTCTTTCTGATCCATTTTGTAAATACATCATATCATATGCAAAAATTAGCTTAAATGGATTATAAACATAAATATAAAACTTAAAATTATAAAATTTCTATGAGAAAACCTGAAAAATATTTGATACCTAAGATTAAGCAATATAACTCCAAAAGCCAAATCTCTAAAACTAAAATTATTGAGGTGGACTTTATTATAATGAAAACCCTTGTGTGTGTGTGTGTGTGTGTGTGTGTGTGTGTGTGAACCAAGATTGAACCCAGGGCACTCTACCACCAAGCCACACCCTCAGTCATTTTTTATTTTTGTTTTGAAACAGGGTCCTGCTAGGTTGCTGAGAGTCTTGCTAAGTTGCTGAGGCTCGTCTTCAACCAGTGATCTTCCTGTCTCAGCCTCCCAAGTACTGGGATTATAGGCATGCGGTATCACACCTGGCTAATCATTTTTATTATTATGTTTTTCTTAAGTTGTCCTTATTTTTTGTTGTTGTTTTTTTGTTTTTTGTTTTGTTTTTTTGCAGTACTGGGGATTGAACTCAGGGGCATTCTACCTCCGAGCTATACTCCCAGCCCTATTTTTTATTCTTTTATTTTGAAACCGAATCTCACTAAGTTGCGGAGTGCCTCACTAGGTAGCTGAGGCTGGCCTCGAACCTGGATCCTCCGGTCTCAGCCTCCCGAATGCTGGGATTACAAGCGTGCGCCGCCACGCCCGGCAAGTTGTCCTTATTTTTTATTGGTTTACTATAATAATGCATTAAAGTGGGATTCATTGTGATATATTCTTCCATGCACATAACATAATTTGGTCAGGTTCATTCTCCAGTATTTTCCCTTCTCCTTTCCTCCAGTTTATTGGTCTCTCTTCTATTTTCATGAAATCCTTTAAAAAATTGTTTTTCTAATACCTCTGTTAAGAACATCAAAAGGTAAGGCACAGACATGAAGGAAATGTTTCCAAATTATATATGTGAAAAGGAACTTGTATCCATAATATAGGAAAATAATCCAATTGTTATCATAACATCTGATAAGGAACTTATATCCATAATGTAGGATAACTTTTATCCTATAGATTAATACAGCAAAACAATTAAAGCATACGCAAAAGATTTGAGCACTTAGTCAAAGAAAATATACAGATTGCTAATAAGCATATGAAGATATCCAATAGTATTAGTTGTTATTATTAAAATTTAAACTAAGCTGGGCGTGGTGGCGCATGCTTGTAATCCCAGCATTCGGGAGGCTGAGACCAGAGGATACAGGTTCATGGCCAGCCTCAGCTACCTAGTGAGGCACTCCGCAACTTAGTGAGATCCTGTTTCAAAATAAAGAATAAAAAATAGGGCTGGGGGTATAACTCAAAGGTAGAATACCCCTGAGTTCAGTCCCCAGTACCTCAAAAAAACAAAAATTTAAACTACAGTAAGGTCTACTACACATCCACTAGAATGACTACAATCATAAAGTCTGACAAAGCTGAATATTGGCAAAGATATTGGGAAACTGGAGCCATAGACCACTGCTGGTGGGAATGTAAAATAGCAGAGCTACCATGGAAAACAGTGTAGCCGCCTCTTAGAATATTAAATGTAAACCTGCCATACATTTCACTATTTCACTACAAAGTGTCCATCTATCCTAGAGAAATGAAGACTATGTTCACATTATTGGATGGGAATGCTTATAGGATCATTATTATGACAGTCAAAAATTAAGAACAATCCAAATATCCACCAAGTGGTGAATATACCAGCAAAATGTGTATATCCATACAATCCTGTACTGTTCTGGAGTAAAGGGGAGGGAAGTACTGAAGCATGCTATAGCACAGATGATCCTCAAAAGCTCTGTGCTAACTTAAAGTCATCCTCTAAAGGCTATAGATTGTATGATTCCATTTAACTGCAATTTCCAATAACAGTAATTCTATAAAAGCAACACTCAAATCAGTAGTTTCTCATAATGGTCACTCTTTGGTGTTTAAATTCCCTCCTACAGTCCTCCCAAGAGGATTACAATATCAAATCTCTACTGGGAGACCCATCGTACCAGAGAATTCGGTATTCCCAAGAAGAAAATTGTTCACCTTTGCAAAGCAGAGAGAGAAAGACCAAGCACAGACTCTAGCTTCTTTCCAGCCCTATAATATATCCTGATATCCTGGCTTCCGCTATTTCATACACATTCAATATTCATTATACAATATTGTGTTTAAAAAATGTCAGTTGACATACATAATCTGCAACTTAGACTCCCTGTTATCAAGTCCCTTGGGAGGAAGGACAAGTTTTACTGTAATTACCATTGTATCCCTAGAGCCCATAACTATCCCTTACAATTTTAGCACTCAATAATTTTGAATTACGTGTATAATTTCATAGTATATGTAAGTCACCTGAATGATTTCCCAACATCTCTATTCTTTAAGAATATTGTTTGCTGCTATTTTGAAGAAATTAAATCTTTTCTTATTTTATGTTATATATAAACAAAACATGTGTAAGTGTTAAGAGTAAGTAAGTCAGGGATGAGGTGATGAAATTAGTAATTGTACTCTTGTGACTAAAAATGAGTTTGAAATTTGCCACATGGTGTAAAGTGAACTTTGTTTATAACCCAGTTTTGTTACTAGAAAACAACATTTTGACTGCTTAGCATCTTGTTTAAAATATAAATTATCAGAAGGCTTAAGTTAGAAGAAGTTCTACTTTGAACTGCAGGGTGACATCAGTAGTCAAAGTAATAACCAAAATGGGTCCCCAGGAGTGCTCTTAGAATTACTAAAGAATAATAGTTGCTATTGTTACTGACAGAAAAAATGAGTCGTAAGTAAAAACAAGAACAAAATTTTAGAAATTGGAAGACATAAATTCAAATATAGACAATATTTGCTGTGTTCTCCTCATTGAACAACTTCACCATCTCTATCCAGAACAAGAGGATTGTGATTCCTGCAACTCTCACAGGAGAAGGCAGTTAGAAAGCTCCAACAGGACTGAGATGGTGGATATGAAAGTGGCTGAGAAACTGAGACACTCAAAAAACATGAGAGGAGAGCACGGTGGTGGGAGCATGAAGCTCGTGGGAAATTGCTTATCCGTGTTTATTAAACTATATCAGATAATTCTCCAGTAACCAAAAGAGTCGTTTCCCTATAAAATAGCAAGTTTGTCTGATTTTTTAATGCCATCAATTTTATAAACCACTGTCATTACTCAAAGTTGCAAAGCTCATGCCTTAAATGCTAGAAAGAATACTTTGCTAGTCAAGTGCAGAGCCTTCTTTACTTTTAGCAGACTTAACAAATATACAGTCATGTGTGGTGTAATGATGTTTGGGTCAGTGGCAAAACATACATTTGACAGCAGTCCCATAAGATAATGGAGCTGACAATTATATATTGCCTAGTGACATCCTGGCTGCCGTAACTTCACAGCGTGACACATTCATTACTTGGTGTGCATGATGATGCTTGTGTAAACAAACCTACCTGGCTGCCAGTTGTATAAACAAGACCACATACGATTATGTGGGCTACATAATATGTGATAATGATAGCAGTTGACCATATTGCTGGTGTATGTATTTGAGATTGTGCTTGTTCTATTTATAAAAGAAAGTTTACTGTAAAACAGTGTGCTGTGTTATGCTGGTAGCAGCCTCCTGCATTTTGTGTTTCCATTTCTATTTTGTATTCTTTGTTTTTGTTTTCATTTTGTTTTGTTTTTGTACTTGAGGTTGAACCCAGACACATTCTACCTCCTAGCTACACCCCCAGCCCTTTATATTTCTTACTTTGAAACAGGGTCTCGCTAAGTTGTTGAGGGTCTTGCTAAGTTGCTGAGGCTGATCTCAAACCTGTGATCCTCCTATCTCAGCTTCGCAATGTTTCCATCTCTTGATTGTATCTGTTTCTCTTGTGCTTCATTTAATCTTGTATTGTTTTGTTTGTTATGGCCCAATGAGCAATAAGCTCTATCATATACATATACCATCTAGCCTAGGTGTGTGCTGGGCCATATCATCTAAGTTTGTGTTAAGTACACTCTTTGATCTCACATAATGCAAAAATTGTCTCAGGACACATTTCTGAGAATATGTTCACATCATTATGCCACGTATGACTGGATTTTTGATGAGATGCTTTCAGGCACCTTAAATTATCATTCATGAAAATAATTTAAAAATGAATGCCAAGACTAGCAAGATGGTGTCTGAGAAGAACAGCTCATCTCAGGCGCTGTAAGTCTTGAATCAAAACTGCTGTAAACAACTAACAAACACTGAGGCATCTAATGAACTCCTGCAAACCCAGCGACCAAATGTGGAGTAAGCGGCTACAGAACTCCACAACCTAATCTGGTGGCATATTCCCACACATTCAACAGAGACCTAAATCCCAGGACATCCAGCTTGAACTACAGCAGCAACATCTCAGCTCACTTCTCCTTCCAGAGCCAGAGAAGCACTCAATTTTAAGTCAACGGTGCAGCCCCAGGCCTCTATGTGGCCCACCCCTATAATGGCCCACCTTCTGTGGCCCACTCCTGTAGTGGTTGGTTAGAAGAAGAAGCCTGGGAGGTGCCCAGGGCACACAGGGTGTCCAGTCTAATCATGAGGCACTCTCCAGGAGTCCTGGACACCTACCCACCTACCACCTGCATAGGCAGAAAGAGAGATACAGACACAGGGCCTGGGGAAAACATGGAGCCTCAGGCTTACACTGGGTCCAGACCCAGGGATGCAGGGGTGGTTCAACATACAAAAAACAATCCATGTAATTCACCACATAAACAGACCCAAAGACAAAAATCACATGACCATCTCAATAGATGTTGGAAAAGTATTTGATAAAATCCAAAACCCATTCATGCTAAAAGTACTGCAAAGAATTAGAATACAAGGAACATATCTCAACATCATAAAGACAATATACAGTAGACTCACAGCCAACATCATATTAAATGGAGAAAACCTGTGAGAGTTCCTACTAAAAACAGGAACAAGACAAGGATGTCCATTATCACCTCTTCTGTTCAATATAGTACTTGAGACTCTAGCCAGAGCAAAAAGGCAAGAGAAGGAAGTCAAAGGAGTACAAATAGGAAAAGAAGAACTAAAACTATCCCTATTTGTAGATGACGTGATACTATACTTAGAAGACCCAACAAACTAAACCAAAAGGCTTATAGAACTGATCAAAAATTCAGCAATGTGTTTGGATACAAAATCGATCATTAAAAATCAGATGCTATCCTGTATGCCAACCATAAATCCACACAAAAAGAAATCTAGAAAGAAATTCCATTCATGATATCACCCCCCAAAATAAAATACTTATGAATAAACCTGACCAAGGAGGTAAAAGACTTCTACAAGGAAAATTATAAAACATTTATATAACATATAAAATGTTATAAAACATTTCTTTTATAAACATATAAAAGAAATCAAAGAAGACTTTAGAAGATGGAAAGATCCTCCAAGCTCTTGAATAGGCAGAATAAATATCATGAAAATGGCCATCCTCCCAAAAGTGATCAACAGACTCAATGCAATAGCCATTAAATTACCAAGGTCATTCTTCACAAATATAGAAAAATCAATCCTTAAATTCATTTGGAACAACAAAAAGCCCAGGATAGCCAAAGTAGTTCTTAGCAACAAGAACCATGCAGGAGATATCACAATACCTGACTTCAAATTCTATTACAAAGCCACAGTAATAACAGCATGGTATTGGCACAAAAACAGTCACATTGATGAATGGAGCAGAATAGAAGACTAAGAAACAAATCCAAACACTTATAGCAAATTGATTTTTTACACAGAAGCCAAAAATATACACTGGGAAAAAAAAGATAGGCTCTTCAACAAATGGTGTTGTCAAAACTGGTTAACCATATGCAGAAAAATGGAAATAAACCCCACTTTCTCACCCTGCACAAGAGTCAATTCAAGATGGATCAAATACATGGACGTCAGACGAGAGACCTTGTAGCTACTTGAAGAGGGAATAGGCTCAACACTTCAACACATAGGCACAGGAGAAAACTTTCTCAAAAAGACCCCAAAAGCACAAGCAACTCAAAGGAAGATCAATACACAGGATTGCATTAAACTGAAGAGCTTCTGTGCAGCAAAAGAAACTATCAAGAACCTCAACAGAGAGCCAACAGAATGGGAGAAAATTTTTTCCAGCTACTCTTCTGATAGAGGATTGATATTCAAAATATACATAGAACTCAAGAAATTCACAGCTAAGAAAACAAATAACCCAATCAAAAAATAGGCAAAGGATCTAAATAGACACTTCACAAAAGAAGAAATACAAATGGCCAATAAATGTATGAGGAGATGTTCAACATCATTAGCAATCAGAGAGATGCAAATCAAAACTACCTTGAGATTTCACCTGACTCCAATCAGAATGGCAATCATAAAAAACAAGAACAACAACAAATGCTGGCGAGGGTGTGGAGAAATGAGAACTCTAATACATTGTTGGTGGGATTGCAGATTAGTGCAACCACTTTGGAAAACAGTATAGAGGATCCTCCGATGAATGAGAATGAACCTACCATATGATCTAGAAATCCCAATTTCTGGGTATCTACCCAAAAGAATGGAAACCAAACTATCAGACCTATGCATGTGTATCTATGTTTATAGCTGCAAAATTCATAATAGCCAAACTATGGAACCAGCCAAGATGTCCATCGACAGATGAATGGATTACAAAACTATGGGATATGTACACAATGGAATTTTACTCAGCCACAAAGAAGAACAAAATCGTAATCCCAGCATTCGGGAGGCTGAGACCGGAGGATCCGGGTTCGCGGCCAGCCTCAGCTACCTAGTGAGGCACTCCACAACTTAGTGAGACTCGGTTTCAAAATAAAGAATAAAAAAAAATAGGGCTGGGGGTATAGCTCAGAGGTAGAATGCCCCTGAGTTCAATTCCCAGTACCGCCAAAACAAAACAAAACAAAACAAAAAGAACAAAATCATGTCATTTGCAGGGAAATGGATGGAACTGGAAAATATTATGTTAAGTGAGATTAGTCAGTCACAAAAAGTAAAAAATTGGATACTTTCCCTAATATGCAGAAGTGAGGGAGAAAGTGGGTCTTAAGAGGGACTCTAGGTGAAGAAGGAGAAAAGTTCAATGAGCAAAGAAGGTGACCTAACTGTAGGTGATGAGAGGATGAGGGTCTTGGGAAACACCCTAATGCACATGATGTACTTTCACAAGCATATCAAAGTCAGTCACTAAACCTAGCATGAGAAGGAGAGAAGGGAAGGGAATGGAGCGGGAATTGGGAAAGGGTTAAACAAGAGTTTTGCACATGTATGCCTCTACCAGTATGTACCTAGCAAAGATGTATAATTACAAGGCACCAATAAAAAAAAAATTAAAATTTAACGGCAACGTGTACAAGTTATTTATGTCTTTGTTTTTGTTTTTATTGTTTGTCTAAAATTTAACATGTGTGACTCTTTTAAAATTATTATTTTTTTGTGGTACTAGGAAATGAACCCAGGAGCATTCTACCTTGGAGCTATACCCCCAGCCCTATTTTTTATTCTTTCTTTTGAAACAAGATCTCACTAGGTTGGGGAGGGCCTCACTAAGTAACTGAGGCTAGCTACGAACCTGTGATCCTCCTATCTTAGCCTGCTAAGTACTGGGTTACAAGTGTGTGCCACTATGCCCAGCTTTGTGTGACTACTTTAAACTGGAGGTAATTAATATAGTTTTTCGATTCTTGAACATCATTCAAAACCTACTGTGAGGAGCTGAGGATGTATTTCTGTATTACAGTGCTTGCCTATCATGCATGAGACCGTGGGTTCAATTCCCAGTGCTGAGAAAGAAAGACAAGGAAGGGAGGGAGACAGGGAGTGCAGATAGGAGGGAAGGAAGGAAAGGAAGAAAGGAAGAAACGAATGTGAAGTGAGAAAATTGATATCCAATAAAGAACATATATATATGCTCACCTTTGAAAGTCTGCCTACAATATCAGCAAATTCACAGAGTTTGCACAGCCTTAAAAAATACATACATAAAGCCAGGCGTGGTGGTACACGCTTGTAATCCCACCATTCGGGAGGCTGAGACTGGAGGATCCAGGTTCGAGGCCAGCCTCAGCTACCTAGTGAGGCAATCCGAAACTTAGTGAGACCCTGTTTCAAAATAAAAAAGAATAAAAAATACGGCTAGGGGTGTAGCTCGGAGGTAGAATGCCCCTGAGTTCAATCCCCAATACCGCAAAACAAACAAACAAACAAAACAGACTTCCGGGAAGATGGCAACGGAGTGAGACACGTCTCAAGAGGCGCTGTGAGCTCGATTCAAATCAGTCGTGGAACCAACTTTTTAAAGAAGAAAAAAGCAACAAAAGGGTGAAAAACACTGTGAAAACTAGAACGCAGCTGAGCGGAACCCGGAAGGCCGACCAGGGAGAGCAAAGAAGCCCGTCTCCGCGGCTGCGGAGCCACACTGCTGAGCGGAAGCCGCCAGTGAGCCAGCCCCCGGCGTGGGATCTACTAAAAAAGAAATACACAACAACCCTCTGCACCCCACCGGCCAGAGGCGGAGTGAGCGACTCCCGAACTCCCCATCCTTGCCAGGCGGCATTTCGAGACACCTCCGACAGAGTCCAGAACGCGTGGTACGACCAGCTTAAGCCCGTGCAGGCCCATCCCAGCTCACCTCTCCCCGCAGAGCCGGAGCAGAGATAACTGCACTGCAGAACTTGAATCAAAACGACGGCAGAGCAGCTTCTCGACGGAAGGAAGGAGAAGAAAAGCAGCTTAAAAGTGAGTAAAGAAACGGGCAGCTGATCGGAATCTAAGGAGCAGACCAGGGAGAACGGCGGAGCCGGCGCGTGCGCAGCAGGAGCAGCCGCCATCTTGTTGGCCGCCCACAGTAGCAGAAACCTACCCAAATATCTGGAGAGGCCAAACCAGGTCTTTTCTTACAAACTTGCAGGGATTTTTATCTTGCTTCTTGCTGACGGTCCTTGTTTTCTGGGTTTTTTTGCCTTGTTTTGTTCCGTTTTTACTGTTTTAACTTTGCATTGCTTTGATTTATGTATGTTTGTTCAGAGGATTGGTTGCTTTTTAGCTTTTGCTAGATCCTAGAAGTCAAAAACTGAAACCTACCAAAGACACCAATAGAGCAGGCAGAAGAAATACCAGAGTAATTGCAACTCAGTACAAGACACCATTCACAGAGAGAAAATAAAAGTAAGAAACCTATAAATTCAGAGAAAGTGTGCAAGAGCAGCAAAGTTATAAATTTAAGAACAAGGAAACCATGGGAAGAAGAAACACCAAAGAAACAGTGAGTCAACATGACCCCGAAACAACAGAACTCAAAGACACTGAATGGCAGAGCTTACCAGAAGGACAATTCAGATCCTTAATAATAGAAGCGATACAAAACTTCCAGAAAGAATGCAGAGAGAACTGGAAAGAAATAAAAGAACATATAAACAAAGAAACTGACACCCTGAGCAGGGAAATGAAGGATATGAAAAATGCAATAATAGAAGTGAAAGCATCAATACAAACTATAAACAATAGATTAGACCACATGGAAAACAGAATATCACTCCTAGAAGATGACCATTCCAAAAATGAATCCATTATACATAATCTAGAAAAAAAAATTCGACAGTATGAATCCGACATCGATGAGATCTGGGCCAATTTTAAAAGAGCTAACCTAAGAATAATAGGCATAGAAGAGGGATTAG
>PVLC010010771.1:8274-49273 GCA_004027655.1 Graphiurus murinus
TTCCAATAAGACACTGGGCTTTAAGGACTTTATTGAAACACAATACACCTGGTGGGGCTAAACTTCTGGGCATGAATTTTTCAGGTTTCTTTTTCTAAAATCGGAGCACAGATTACTCACTCTTGGTGGAAAACTCATTGCCTAAAGTACTTGGATTGCATTTACTAGTTCTAAGGCTTTTGTTAAAAATGGAGAGTAGATTATGCTTTCTTTTAAAAATGCTAATTCAAATATAGAACACAGCACTCTTCGTTCTGAGAGCTTTTGAACCCTACTCCTGAACAGAAATACAAAGAAAACCCTTGACAGCAAAGCAGATGAGGTACTGTCTATATTTAGGCCTCTGCTTGTTTTTAGTTTAAAAAATCAGTGGCAAAATCATGATCAAAGGCAGAGTAATTCATACAGAAAATTGTAAGACCACTTCATCTGCCTAGATTTTGTTAACAGTCTTGATTCAAATGATTCACACAAAGGAAAAATGTCCCATAGATTCAGAGTCTTTCTGGCATTAAACTTCCAGTGTAAACAGGAAGATTCTTGGGCCTCTTGCAAATGTTATAAACAAATGATATTCATTGCCTTGCGCTCAGTAATTTTGACTTTGAGACATGATTTGGAATAGTTAGTAAAAGTCTTCAGTTCTAAATTCAGTAAGAAGGTCTTGTACCATTACCATAATAGAACCTTTGTGTATGTGGAGGGGCAGCAGTATTATTGAAAAATGTGAATGACACATGCTATTTAGTATCAATAATTGCTCTAAAATTCTATGATTTAAGGAACTCGACCATTACATCATCATTATTAAAGAAAATTAAGAATTTCATCTCATGGTGCTGTGATTGATGTTGACCAGCCAAAATATTAGTTTCCCCAAACCTGAAAGAACATAATTTTCAAAGATACTGCCCATTGTAATCTAGTAAAAAAAGGCCAGTGAAACCTTTTAGCCAACTTGTTGGTTATTCTTTATGATATACGATGTAGTTTTAGTCTAATATCTCATAGAAACAAGTGCACATAGAATTAGTTGAACAATAGGGAAATCAACTATAGACATATCACACAATGATAATAGTAACAATTTTAAAAGACAAGCTTGAGCGGCTTCTGCTGAGACGAGAAAATATGCAGTTATAAACTTCTTCAGCAGGCTGAGAAAAAATATATTTTAAAGGGGAGCCTGGAATGATAGATAATATGCACACTTCTATCTTTAACACCCATTTAAGATCTGGAAGTAAGGCATGTCTCTGAGTCAGTTTGAGTGAATTTTCTAAAGTATAATACCATTATGTTTGCGTCCCTATAAAGAATTAAGAAGATTCAGAGTTAAAGAAAAATTGGGATGGCTTTTTTTTTGGTATTGTTTTTAAATAATCAGTTCGCACAAAGCCACTTGCCTTCATCTGGAACCGTCTTTGGGAAAACAAAAACAAAAACAAAAACGCAAATGCTGTGGCTTTGGTGTCCTTAGGGAGCTAAACCCAGAGCCCTTGAACTTTTCTTTCCTAGGGCAGGGAAAGTGGACAGGGTGTTAATCTGCCTTGCTGAGGAAGGATGTGCAGCCTGGGACTCTCTTTTGGAATACAGATATTTCCCTCTTCTTCCCATCCCTTACCCTAAAATTGGAACAAGTCCAAGGCTTTTCTGGAGCTAACGCAAGGGCAGTAAGGTCAGGCTCCGGAAAGACTGGTTGCAATAAAGCAAGCTTTGGAATAGAACGCTCACGCAGTCTGGTTTTGGGGGTTGAAACGCCTTCTCCCTACTCCCCTTATTTCTCTTCGCAGCACTTGTAGCCAAGTGCAAACGGGTCGCGTATTTGGCACAAAAAGCCTAGAGTATGAGGGACCTGGGCTCCCTCCCCTGTCTCCTTTGGGTCAGGTAGTAGAGTCTACGGAGGAGCTGTTCAAGCGCAGGCACAGGCAGCTGCAGGTGGCCAAGCGGAGCTGTCCAGCACCAATGCGGGGCCAGCTGGAGCCGCGAGCCCCGCGCGCCCCGCGGGGAAGAGCGAAAGCAACAGGGCTGTCGCCAGAGCAGACGCGGTCCTTGCTGCCTCCGGATTCTGGGCTCACTCCGTACTCACGCGACCTCGCCCGAGGCGGGGAAAGATAGTCTCCTAGAGCTGCTCCAGCAGGCTGACCACCATGTGCCCCCTCTCCTTCCTTTCCCCTGTAAGCATCTCCTATTGTAAGCATCCTCCTGGAATAGGCGGGCTAGACCTTTGGCCTTTCCCTTTCTTCTTGGAACTTCCTAAATAAACTCGGAGGACGATGCGGGGGTGGGGGGAGAAGACAAACATGGACCCTAACCCTCCCACTTGGCTCTGCCAGGCGTCCCCGAAGTGGCTCTAAGGGGGGTGATCTCGCGCCCGGGGCCCCGCGCCCCTCTCTCCTACAGCACCGCGGGGCCAGTCGGCTGCTCAGCGGCCTCTCTGCCGAGGACCAGGGATGCACATTTGGGTCGGGGACCAAGGTGCGCGACTCCTTGTAGCCGGGAACGGTGGCAGCGGGGAGGGCGCGCAGAGGACAGCAACTCAGTGTCCTCGTTGCTCCTGAAACGTGGCGACAGGCGAGGCAGAGACTCCCAATGAGTCTGATGGCGACACGTGATACCGGCGGAGGGAGAGCAGGGGCGGGGGGTGGGGTGGGAGTGAAGGGAGAAGGAGGGAGGCGGGCTGCAAGTGGGGAGGCGGGAGGAGAGGCGGGAGCGCCGGGGAAGGGGCGAGGCGGGCGGCGTGCTGGCGGCTCCAGCCTCTGCCCGGGCGCACAGCGCTGCCTCCCCGCCGCGGCCGCACTTGCAGCCTCCCCGCCGGCGGGAGCGCGGTGCACGGCGATGCTCCGAGGCGGGCGCTGAGCGGCGCCGCGCGAGCAGCAGCGGAGGCGGCGGTCCCCAGCCCAGCCCCGCGCCGCCGCCGCCGTGCTGGGGCCCCCAACAGCCGAGGCAGCGCCCCAACTTCCCGCCATGAGCAGCCGGCTCCCGGGGCTCCGCGGCGCCCCGCACTCGCGCCCCGCCGCCGAGCGCCACCGCAGCGCCCCGCGGCCCCGACGCGCCTAACGCCGCCGCTCGCCGGTCCCCTCGCCGCCACCGCCGCGTCCCCGCCGCCACCGCCGCCTCGGCCGCCGCAGAGCCGCCAGCAGCATGTCTCGGAGAAAGATTTCGTCCGAGTCCTTCAGCTCCCTGGGCTCCGACTACCTGGAGACCAGCCCGGAGGAGGAGGGGGAGTGCCCCTTGTCCAGGCTCTGCTGGAACGGCAGCCGGAGCCCGCCCGGGCCGCCCGAGCCCAGCGCAGCCGCTGCCGCCCCGGCCCCGGCTGCCTCCGCCTCCGCCGCCGCTGCCGCTGCCGCCGCCGCCGCCGCCGCCGCTGCTGCCGCCTCGGCCGGGGCCAGGAGGGCGCAGCGCCGCAGGCGGGTCAACCTGGACTCGCTGGGCGAGAGCATCAGCCGCCTGACGGCGCCCTCGGTGAGCGGGGGACCTGAGGGGGCCCGCAGTCGGGAGAGGGGACCAGGATCGCAAAAGTTGGAGCTGGGCAGCCAGGGGCGTGCACGAAGAGCCCGACCGCTGGGGGGCGGCCCGGCCTCACCCTGCCCGGCGAGGGTTCCTGGCGGCCCCGGGCGAGATCCGAACCTCCGGGCACCCTGGGCCAGTGCAGAATGGGGGCAGGGAGGGGGGTTAAAACCCGGGAGAGGAGTAAGAGTCCACTCTTCTGGGGGTGAAGGCATCTGCCCACTTCCAACCTTGGGCCCTGTTTCATCACTGACCCCTGATGGCCCCAGTGTTCCTTTACACCCACCTGTTTTCTCTTTTCCCCAAACTTTCCCAGGCACTGTGTTCTGCAGTCTCATTTCCCTGCCCTTCATTTCTGTTCTCCAGCCTCCCAAAGGGGCCCGACCCCTTCCCGGAAGCCTTTCCTCTCCTTATTTCCCACACCCTCTTGGTCTTCCTGTGACCTTCTCTGACATCTTTGAATTCCTCAGGCTGTCTGCACTCTATGTTGCATCCCTTTTCTCAAGTCTTAAGGAACTCTGCCATACTTTTCTGGAATGCTTTTTGATGGAGAAACCTGTAATTTCCCACCTTCTTTGTATCCTGTTGCCCCTCTCCCTCATTCCTTATTCACCGTGTATTTATTAACTCAACCTTCTTCTCTGGGTAAATTTAGTGTCTCATTTTTCTAAACCTGTCTGGTAATTCTTGCACCTTTACCTCATCCTTCACTCTCCCTTCCCTGGATTTGCCAGGGCTTTCTCCCTCATTTTCCTATGCTTTCTTTATGTTAGAACCTTTGTAAATATTTGTTGAGTGAATAAATGCCTTCCTAGACCTCTCCAAACTTGCTCTAATCTGGGGATGTCTGTATCAGCAGTTCCAGGTATACATCAGTCTCCCCTTGGTTCTAGTAGGCATCCTTCCAGAGCTTCCCTGCCTCATTCTGCTTAGCTATCCTTGACTTTTGTCCTTTGCAAAAATGCCAGACTTTCCCTTGTCTGGATAAGCTGCTTATCAAGGAATCACTCGATTGCATGCAGAATCCAAAGGAAATTCAGTGTCAAATCTCCATCCACCGTAGCCTCACTCAGACTTTGGAAGCAAGGATGTTTACCCCCACCAATGCTTTTTTCCTATCATCCCTTGAGACTTTGACTTCTCCAAAGTTTCCACAATGAATCTAAACATGGGTCTTGTGTGACTCCTCTACATTCTCCCTTTTGAAAGTAATGGTAGAAAGGACCTGAGTAGGAGTGGGATCCTCGGGGACTGGGGACTGGTACCAGAAAATCTTACAAGTATCCTGTAGCACTTGCATTAATGGAGAATGACTGTTTCTTTTAGCAGTGAAACTGCTTGCGAGTCATCTACCTCTTCTTGTGTATTTTGCATTTTAATACACTGTTTTGTCACCTTTTCCACTAAATAACCCAGAAAGAAACCTCAGAACAGGTTGGCTGCTTTTTGATACTTTTCCCCATACATGTTTCTTAGGCAGCATAATCTTAGTAACTATTTAATGTTGCAAATTGTTGTATATAATCCTTTATAAAAGGAATTTAATAAGTGCATCCATAGGTTTGTATCAGTACCTAAAACAACACTGTGCACTATACTAATTTCAGTCCAACAGATGCATATTTAATACAATAAGCATACTAAAGATAATGATTAGTCTTCAGGGAATTGTCTTTACAATCCTGGAGTTTTGTTTTTGCCTAAGAATCAGAATTCACAAATTTCTAAAAAAAAGTAATGGCAATACCTCTAATAAAGCCAATTTAATCTATGACTATTTTCGACAATTTACATGACATAACCTGAGAACTCAAGTAATTACTACCAGAATAAGAGGGAAGAAAAATTCTCTGAGGGTTCACTCAGATTTGAATGACTCTGACATGAAAAGCACCTACCTAAAATAACAGTCTCTAGAATAAGAAATTTGCGAATAATTATAAAGATCAAACAATGCAGCAGTTCTTTGTACTATTCCCATGCTATACAATAATTCTTTTCTGTTTTGAAAAAAAAAGTCTATTATGAGAAGGCTGAGAATGTACAGGTGAAATAGTGTAAACATTTTCAACCTCACGAGGCATGTATAGAAAAATTCTCATTGGCTGACCATATCACCAGTAGACTGGAGTGATACAAAGAAAAGACAGAGATTTATTTCAAAGCAGTGACTTAGCCAGACGTGGTGGCCCAAGCTTGTAATCCCAGTACTTGGGAGGATCACAAGTTTGTGGCCAGTCTCAGCTACTTAGTGAGGCTCTCTGCAACTTAGTGAGATGCTGTTTCAAAGTAAAAAAATCAAAATAGGGTTAGGGGTGTAGCTCGGAGTTAGAATTCCCCCAGGGTTCAACCCTTAGTGCCACTAAATACATACATACATACATACATACATACATACATACATACATACATACATAAAAGCAGTAACGTACGTCTGTGTGGTCCCTATCCATTCTCTTTTATTTGGGAAGCAGGAAAGTCCCTCAGAAAGTTCCAGTAGATAGATTATCCTACATTGTCAGGATTCTAAGCTTCTCCGAAAACACTTGGGATGATGGCATATGCCCTGTCTGTTCTTTTTCATTAGAGCTGAATAGCTTTGAAAGAAACAACAACCCTAGGACAGCCATTACCAGGTCAGTTTTAGGAATTTCTAGTTGTTTTTAGCCTTGTGGGCTTTCTTGCATTCCATCATTTCAGGAGAGACTGTATTTGGTACAGTCTCCTGTTTACTCAGTCTTTTTATCATGAAATGTTGCAACCACTTGGAATTTGCTCTGTATCCGGAATGATTTGCAAATAGGAAAATGAAAATAAATGTGATAAGTACTATGACATTGCCAAGTAATTAAACTAGTTATTTGAGCCAGGGGATATTCACACTCAAATTTTTGATATTCTAATAGTCATTTTTAGATGCATTGATGTTGGATATAAAGATTATAAGACTTTATATTACTTAAGTAACATAATAAAATGAGTTGGTGAAATTGAAAAAAAAAAAAAAAAAACTTCTAGAATTCAAGAGACCTGATTCTAATTTTCTTTGAACTACTCTGGGCACACTCTCTGGATCCTTCTCATCTGTAAAGTGTTAATACTTAGGCTTCTTCTCTATTTGGAAGTTTTACAAAGACATATAATACAAGCTTTGGATAAACTGTCATAATGGCATAGAAAAGAAAAATAGGGCATATATTGTGAATTTTAAAACTTTTGAGGAAAACAATTTACTTTTTTAAGTGGGGCATCAAAATACTATTTAATTCACCTAATTATTAAAATATTTGAAGGTCTACTATGTGGCAAGTATTGTAAAAACACTGCAATACAAATATTGAACAAAATATACCCAGTCTTTTACCTTATGGAACTTCTTTGGTCTTAAAAGGAAGTTGAACTGAGAAAAAAACATAAGAAATCCAATTGTTTTGGAGATGTCTAAAGAAAGACTTATTTATCAATTCACTTTGTCTGGTTATGTTCACTGTGAACCTCTGGAATGCAGCCATAATAATAAAACATAACCCCAAAGACCTAAATGAAGACATGCAAATCACTTACGAAGTTACTTATTCTGAAGTCATTTGATGCTTAGGAACACACATGGAGAAACAGCTGGGGATTTTACATCATGAGTGAATTTAGGAACTCATTGCTTTGGATTTTGTTTCTATAAATGAGAGTCATTTAGTTGTCCTATCACTTTGACATCAGTTTTGGGTTTGCAAATGTCAGCCTATCAGTTAACTTATACTAATAGACCACCACAAGGGCTCAGCTTCCATGGGTTTATCAGATAACTCCTGTTCGTTATAACATTGCAGGTGACTTTGAGGGCCTCAGAAACTAAGCAGAGCAGAATAACAGGAGAAAAGTAATAGAACTAGAAAGATGGCATTAAGGAGGGAAAGGCTACTAGCAGGAAATTATGCAAGAAAGTAAGGAAGGAAAAATGAAGGAAGTTCGAATCCAAGTGACAAAAAAGCAAACATTGTTTCACTATTTTGGCAAGGGAAATTTTATTAGTAAATGCCTGGGAAAAAGTGGAACGACATTAAAAAACACATATTTAACCTTTTCTGATATTAAAGTAGCTCTCTGGCATACGTAAACCTTTTAAAAGAATCCTCAGAAAGTATGAGTGTAACTAATATGTAGAAAATGAAAAAAAAAATTCCATGTGTGTTTGTGGGGAAGGATATTTGATAATTTATAAATTTTAATTAAGAGTTTTTTAAATATGGGGCTCAATTTGGCTAAAAGGTTTTGAGAAACAAATTCATTACAATTATAAAATTAGATAAAATACATTCCAGTAGTTAAATGATTTCACATTTGTAGATTAGATGGCATAATCTGAAATCAGAATTTAATGACTCTTGCATTTTTGTACCTTATTTCTAATCATTGATAAACAGCATGGTGGAGTTGAAAGAACAAGGTTTTGGAGTCTGCTGGGTTTGGGCTTGAATCATCTCCTTCTGAGCTCCTTACTAAGTATAAGTCCCTGAAAAAGCCACCACCTACCTTCTCTGAGCCTTAGTTTCTTCTTTTGTGTACTAGGAATAATAATTACCTTGTAGATTTGTTGTGAAAGAGAAACAATGTTCTTTGAAGAATTCCCTGAACTCAATAAATAATAGTTACAGGGTTGAGATCCATTAATTTCAACCAAATATGAATGCCTCCAAAAGATTTAAGAAATTTTTCTTTTTTCTCAATAAGTCACTTGCTTGTAACCTTATTGGAAAAGTTTGTAGAATACACTAGCAGATGTTAAGTCCCTAAAACAAATATAAAAAACACTTTATTTTCTTGGCATAGTCAGCCAATCCATTACAAAAAATTAAAATTGGAGTCCCTTTTTTGGCTCCCCGACTGTGACTCATATGTGTACACAAGGCATATATAATCATTGCAGATTAAAATATTTCCACTAAACTACTGACCATTATGTTGCAAGGTGAAACACATTTTTATGAATTCTATAATATGAGGACGATTATATTTCACGATAAATTAATTTAAGTTAGAGAACATATTAGGTGGAAGAGAAGCTACTTATTTTGTTAGAATTTCCAGGATTCCCCATCTTCAAGCTTTCACACTAATTTGTGTGTGTGTGTGTGTGTGTGTGTGTGTGTGTGTGTGTGTGTGTGTGTGAAGGGCTAGGCTGTGAGGTGCCACTCATACCCAGTCAACGGCATGTATGTGTGGCGTGTGTGAACAAGTGCTCTGTTCTTTGGCTTTCAGCTCAGTCATAATGCCTTCGTTTCAAAGAGAAATTCCGACAATGGAAAAATGACATTAGCCATTCTTAGTTTGTAAGTAGAGGTGATGTGTTTCTTTTTAGTGTATGATTTGTCTGCCTTAA
The DNA here is from genome assembly GCA_004027655.1 of Graphiurus murinus. Classification (NCBI taxonomy): domain Eukaryota; kingdom Metazoa; phylum Chordata; class Mammalia; order Rodentia; family Gliridae; genus Graphiurus; species Graphiurus murinus. The sequence continues at coordinate 17,162 of PVLC010010771.1, forward strand.
AGGATTCCTAGATGCATGCTACTTGAATGTTATGATGTATTTTTCTACTCTGTACCATCATTGTTCTTTTCATTCACCTTTATTTTTGTTTTGTTGCCTCTGTCATACAAAGCTAAAAGTAATATAAAAATGAATGCATATTTTATTGAATATGATAGCAAAATAAACACATTCTCTCTCTCTCTCTGAGTTACTGAGAAGGTATGATTTTCCCTTTTTGGTTTTCACATGCATCTAGAAAGAGAAAAAATTTAAGTGGCTTGGTCGGGGAGAATATTTCCCAAAGACTAACTACGGGCTGGGTTTTCTTTGCAGGCCATTATTTAAATGTACAAGCCAGTAATTTAACTCAAAATTCAATTCAAAGCATCTATTTAAATTCTGACTCTATCACCAATACTCTTATGTTTATCTAGTGTTTAGCATAGAACCTGGTGCCTGATGAGTATTCAACAAAATGCTCAAAGACTGGATGTTCTTGTTTAAGTGTCCAATCATGTATGTTTCTTTTGTGTGTAATACTTTCACAGTATATTTAGTCCTATCACACAAAATATTTAGATTTTTGCATACCAAGTATCACATACTCAGGTATGTGCAAACCTGTTTGAATTTTGCTTGTCTGTGACTTAAAGCCAAACTTCAAAATGAAGTTGTCTTAAAAAAAAATAAAAAAGAGCATAAGGGACAGTACATTCCTTCTAAAACTCTTTGAGTGGCCCATTTATATTTTAAGAAGTTAGGTAAATGTAATGACTTTTCTATAGTCTGGATTGCTTCATTTTCTATGCAATTCTCTGTCAAGTGAGAGAGAAATTTTTGTCAGCAAGTGGACTACTGTTGCCAAGAATGCACTGACATCATCTTGATCCTCAAATATCACTTTAGAACAGGATCTGAAAATCTAGAATTAAGTGCTACAAGCCCAGAGCACCTTATAAAACTGAAAATTCTGGGCCTTGTGTGATTTAGGAAGCAGGGCACCTGGAATTATCTCCAAAGGCTGGAGATTTGTTGGGACTGTTGTGAGGAGCTGAGAAAGAGTGAACATTCTTAGAAATAAAATAATGAGAAATGACTTCCTGAACAGGCATTTTATTTTTGAGACTTATTAACTTTTCCTCATTTAAGTCAGTGGCTATCAAGCCTCAGTGAATATAAGCCATACCTGAAGGAAATTGTTAGAATGCAGATTCCTGGGCCCATCCTAAGGGAGTCTGGTTTGATAGTACCAGAGAGGGGCCTGGACTCTACATTTTGAACAAAATTCCAAGTGATTGGTAGGTATACTAAGGGTGTACTCAAAGGTGACTGAATTCCATGCCTTGAAGAAAACTGATCTACACTGGGTGAACTTGGACTGATTTTTGGAAAGAATTATCCTGGAAATGGCTCCTTTGAGATGAATATATCTCAGACAGGGGCAGGGTAAAGGTGGCTGGTTGATGACAATATTGCCGTATCCTACGGCTGTGTCCTCTGATCTAAGTAATCTTGTTGGTTGTGTGGTTAATTCTTTGGGAACCCTTACCCATATTTCCTAAGGATATTTTGTTACTTATCCTATAGTTTACATTCAGTAGGTCACATGCCATTGTTGGACGTACCTTGTGGCCCCTCTTTCCTCAAAGAAGGGAAATAGTTATTCAAAAAGGTTGAGGATCATGGGATGGGAGAAGAAAGGTCATCTTTGGGGTCAATTTGACATGATTTTCAGCCTTTTTTATTGGTGAATTGAAATCATACATCTTGTTGAAGTTTGGGGTGATAGAGGCATAAATGCACACAGTACTTATTGAGCCCTTCCCACCTTATTTGCTTCCCTTTCCTTCCTTCCTGTTCTCAGTACAGTGACTGGTTTTGATAAGTCTGTGTATGTATATCACGACCATTGAAGTGTTTTCCTCTTCCTTCCTCCCATCTCCCTCATTAGGTCCCTTCCTTCACTCCACTGAGCTTTTTCCTTTGTCTGGAGTCCCTCCTATGTTCTAAGTTTTCCCTAGCTTCCACATATAAGGGAGATCATCTGACCTTTCGCTTGTATGACAGACTAATCTCTCTTAGCATAATGTTCTCCAGATCCATCCATTTTCCTGCAAATAACATAATTTTGTTCTTCTTTATGGCTGAGTAGAATTCCGTTGTGCATATATTCCATAGTTTTATAATCAATTCTTCTGTTGATGGACATCTCAGCTGATTCCATAGTTTGGTGATTGTGAATTGTGCAGCTATAAACATAGATATGCATGCATTACTCTGGTAGTTTGGCTTCCATTCCTTTGGGGAGATACCTAGGAGTGGTATAGTTGGGTAATATGGTAGGTTCATTCCCATTCTTCTAAGGATCCTCCACTCTCTTTTCCAAAGTGGTTGCACTAATTTGCAATCCCACCAACAATGTATCAGAATTGTTACTTGTCCACATCCTTGCCAACATGTTATTCTTTGTATTTTTAATGATTGTCATTCTAATTGGGGTTAGATGAAATCTCAGGGTAGTTTTGATTTGCATCTTTCTGCTAATGATGTTGAACATTTTTTTCATATATTTATTGGACACTTGTATTTCTTTTTTTTTTGTGAAGTGTCTAGTTCACTTGCCTATTTTTGATTGGGTATTTATTTATTTAATTTTTGACAGTGAGTTTCTTGAGTTCTTTGTATATTCTAGATAATCGTCCTTTATCAGAGGAGTAGCGGGCAAACTCATCTCCCATTCTGTCAGCTCTCTGTTGAGGTTCTTGATAGTTTCCTTTCCTGTACAGAAGCTCTTCAGTTTAATGAAATCCCACATATTTTTAGAGTGAGATTGACACATTTCTCAAATGCTCCATGTACTATCTCATTTTGGAGGAAAGATTTGTTTCTATGCCCATGAAAAGTTTAAAAGGTGAAAGGAGAAAGAAACAAATTCGAATGTCAGAATTGTTTTTTCTAGAAAGAAGATAGCAGGAGGTTCAGATATCAGATGATCCCTCAATACTACATCACAAAAATAGTAATGGTTGCTAATATCTACAACCTTAGGCAGTCTTTCTGTCATTCTCATTCAGTGGCCAAGTTGGGTAGGGATCTAGTGGAATTCTCTAAATAAATGGTTGTCAAATATTTGGAGAATTTTCTGTGTTGAAGTCCTTGCAGGTCCTCGAGGTCCATTTGACTTCTCTTCCATTCACTGCACTATATTTGTAATGTGTAAGTCTACCCTGGCTAGTGGCAAAGATAAAAATGTTCTAGAATAAGCTTCCATTCCTCATTGCTTTGTGACTCTGCTTCTTCATGCATGAGCCCTCTGACAATATTGGGAGAAGACGATTTATCTGACTGCTTATACACACACATGTGCGAGTGCGCGCGCGCGCACACACACACACACACACACACACACACACACACACATTTTTCTGGGACCGAATTTCCCCCTACCCTCATAGAATACTCATTACTGCTAACATCTCTACTCTAGAACTTATGATGTTGTACTATGATTTTACTTTACTGTCTTCTTAAGACAAGAGATCATATCCTATTTGTCTCTGTATGCCTATGCTTAGCAGAGGGTCTAAATGATAAGGACACTCAATAAATGTTTGCTAGAAGAATGAACAAATGATTTGAATAATGCACACCTTGTGTAGCTTGTTGTGCATCTGGTATTGCCCTGCAGGCTACCCTGTTTTTGTGCAGCCGTACTTTAGTTTAATTATTTTCTTTGAATTGTTCTGCTTAGAGCTTTTTCTCAGACACGGATAAGAGTAAATATAGTTACAATATAGTTTTCTAAAATGCTTTAGGAATTTCAAAGCACTCTCATACCTGGTGTTTTATTGGCACTTCACAAAAATCTGTAGATTTTATGCAAATTGCCTCTAACTTTGGTTAGCGTGGTTTTCTTAAAATGCCGGCAGACACAGTAACTATTTGAGGGAGCATATTACTGCCACTTAAATGGGTTTGTATATCATCTCTTAAAGAGATGCACACCTCTATGAGTTATACAGATGATGTCTCCACCATAAGATTTTGTTCATTATTATTTCAATGTGTAAGAAATCATGTGCTATCATACAGTGTATTAAACAAAACACTGAAAACTAACCCATTTATAGGCCTATTCTGTAGTAACATTAATGGACACCATAATGACAACAGGATAGTATCCCTGAGAAAAATAGCTAAGTTACGAATTACTTATCTAAGAAATCGGGAAGAAAGCTGACTAGGAGCAGGTAGAAATGTTGTTTATTTTTCAAAGGTCCAATCAAGGCTGGAGATAACCAATTTGTAGCCCAAACTGAGAGGATGAGAATGACTAGAAGAGGTATAAAGTAATGAAGGTATTAATTATATGTTAAAAGGCCTCTATATCAGACTTGAGTTCAACGGATTTGGGAGTGATCCATGGGAGTGGAGAATTATAGCTTGGAAAATAATGGGAGCACATGTTGGATGGGGAAAACTATAATAATTCAAAGGTATTTCTAAGTTTTATTGTTTGGATGCAGATCTGATGTTAACTTCATTTAGTGTACATCTGGGTCATTCTTTCACTTTTCAGTTCTCTCTTTGAGCAGCCAATTGGTTCCCTTTGCCCTTTTCAACAGGAATCAGGCAATCTGGTAACTTTGGAAATGATTGTTTTATTAATATTTGCACCATGCTTTTAAAGTTATATCCAACACCTGAAAGCCATAAGGAAATTCAGCTCCACCACTGAATGCATTATTTATGGTTTCCAGGTGTTACAACAGTGTTTCCTTGACTTAGACTCAATGCATCACTGTGTGTGTGTGTGTGTGTGTGTGTGTGTGTGTGTGTGTGTGTGTAGTAGCAGCAGTAGTAGTAGTAGTGCTGAGTAGTAGTGCTGGGGATCAAACCTAGGGCCTTGCATATTGCAGGCGAATGCTCTACCACTGAGCTACGTCTTACGGGATTTAGAAGAATGGATTTGGAATAATACTTTATTGGAGTGTGTAGAAGATGTTTTCTCGCCTGGAAAGGTAGAAATTAGTTCTGGTGAGTCAAACATTTGGATGTGAGCTACCACATATGCCTGTCAACTCATAAGTGAGCTGATGAAATTTGACAAAATGCACTTGAGTCAAATGATTTTCAGATTAATCAGTCTTTGATAATCCCAGAGGTCCTCCTGTGTTTCACTGCAGGGGTGTTATCCTTGTGAGCCTTATAATTTTGCTCTACATGTGTGAACATCTGGTAAGTGAAATGTTTTGGACCACATGCTTATTAACAGCAACTTTACATAGAAACATGGAGAAGTTAAATTTTTCTTATGATTTGAAGGATTTAATATTCATTAAGTTTGTCATATTCTACTGGGTTGTCAAGGCAAAGGTAGATTTGAACAAAGAGTTTTTCTAACTTTTAGAGTCCTGTACATAATTTAGTTAATGTGGTTGTCTTATTTTTCTTGAAAAATACCTTTGTGCCTGTTTGTGTATGTCTGTATGTTGGATGGGTGAGAGGCCAATCTTAGAAATCAGTAAATGCTGCTTTCTGATCATTGTTTAAATTTAACTTTGGGCAAAAAACTTTCTCTGTCTGTAGTCTCTCACTTAAGAGCAAATATGTAATAAATGTGAGCAATGAGTTGAAGGTACTGTGTCTGCTGCTATTAATCACCTCACTGCTCTGCTGCACTGCTTTCTTTGGGACCAAAGCATTCCTTTAGATTCTTTACTTGCCACATTCTGGGAGAAGAACAGCATTGGAGCCAAACTTTCGTGGCATATCTTTAGATAAATTAGCCTCTCTGAGACTCAACTTCTCTACAAAATGAGGGTGATACTTGACATACAGGATTATGAAGATTGGAAGTATAATAAGGACTAGCATAATATTTGTAGTACAAGTAGTGATCAATAAATGTTACGCTGTTTTCCAACTGATCAGTTATCTTACTGATCTGCATATTGGTAATCACATCTCCTGATACCTATGTTACCTCTTGCCACAGTCTTTGTTAAAGCATTGAGATGTTGCCTTTCGTTTTAGTTCTTGATCAGAACACTCATGTGCATGCTCCCCCTCCTCACTTACCCCCCCTGCTTGATGTGGATTGGACCAAGAATCTTGGACATACTAGGTAATTGCTCTACTGATGAGCTGCATTCCTAGTCCTCTCATGCTTTTTGCATGAAATAGTTTCAACATCGTTGGGTGTATAGTATTTCAGGGTCATTCTGTAGGTCTGCTATACTTGCAAATGATGCTCCCCACCAGAAATCTTAAAAATAAATGTGATTTTTGCTGGCTTCTTGTTTGTGTATTTATTCACTTAACCTTTCAGGTTTATTCATTCTTTTACACTTATTCATTTAACAAATGAGCACTTACTAATTCATTAGTCATATACTCAGGGGTGAGTGGTCCACACTAGAACTCAATACATTTCTGCCTTCTGATTTTTGTTCTAAATTAATTTTGGGAAAATAACTTCTCTGTCTCCACTCCCCATAGTTGAAAGTATTCATAGTAATCTCTCATTCAAGAGTAACTATGTAGTTAGATGTGAGTAGTGAGTTGAAGATAAGATGTTTACTATTATTAATGACTTCATTAAAGATACTGTGTTTACTATTATTAATGATCTCACTGTTGAGTGAAGAAAATAATTTGTTGTATTCCAAATTCTGTGCTAGGTTTTATTATACACTTAATCTTCATAATTCTATAAGTGTTATCCTCATTTTATAGAAAAGAAACCAAACCTCAGAGAGGCTAATTTATCCAAAGATATAGAAAATAAACATGCGCATGAAGTAGGGCACTCACAGAAATTTTATATGGGTGTTTTGGATTTAAAAATGTAAAATACAATAGAAAATAACTGAATACTCTCCACAAAAGCTACTTCTCCTCCTCCCTCTGCCTCTGCCCCTCATCCTGTCCTGGTCTTTCCTCTTTTAGTATGATGTGCAGGACCTAGGGGCAAAGGACCAATCTGTATGTGAAAGATCAGTTGAAGCCAAAATGATGATGATGGTAGTAAAATATTAGTATTTATTTATTGTGTCCTTACCATGTACCGGACACTGTGGTAAGTGATCTACACATTTTATTCCATTAAATACTCACAGTTAAATGCTGTGTGGTCTACAAGACATCAAGAGCCTGTATCACTGGACTCATCTTGTAATACTCAAGCCCACACATACGGTTCTATGATATGCTCTTTGAACATGCCAGGCCAGCCTTGTCTTGACTCAAGACTTTTGTTCTATCCCCCATGTCACATGCTCCCCACCGTACCCCCTCTCAGTTCTCACATGACTTCAGCTTAGTGTAAACCCCCACTAACCTTTCTCTCATGTCACCAACAGAAATCATCTTTTCATTTTCATATCAATTATCTGTCATTCCTCAGCATAATTTAAGGTACAAAAGAGCAAAGACCTGTCTGGAATAGTCTGGGTTAGAGGTAGATTCTCAATACATCTTTATCGATGTATTGTGCCATTAGGACTTGGGCTTGGAAAAGTCCTAGGACTCCAAAATGAAAGAAGATAGCTAAAAATACCTTATAGGTTGTAGAAGGAGAACTAGCATGTTTTAGGCAACTACCAGGGACTGAGCATTTATTAAGTATTTTCATAATATATATCATTGGTTTCTCAAAATTATCTTATAAGAAAACTTAGATTCAGAGAAGTCAAATAACCTGCCTATGGTCATGGCTGATTATGGTTGGAGGTAAAGTTAGAATCTTGGTCTAACTCCACACACCATCTTCTCTCCATTATTTTTATATTTCAAGTCTCAGTGAATATGGTAGACATTGGGTCACACTACCCAGGAGTCATTTTAGGGATGAAGGACTTAATCCCTAGAGACCTGAAGTACTATTCAGAGTGAAACCTCAACTGTTAGACCCCTAAATGTATTGCCTGTATTGAAGAAATTGCCTTGCCCAAGCTCATGCTTTATTTCCATGATTAATCAGCACAGGGGAAAAGCCTTGTCCCCCTGGCCCTAATTCAGAACTCCATACAAGGTCAAGTGAAGCCTCTGTTGAGACTGTGTTACAGTCCAACTTCTCCCTCTCTCTGATCCTGCTCTGTCTCTGCTCTTTTGTGAATATTGATGCCAAAATAATACCCCACTAAATTTTTTGTATGCCGATGTCCTCAGAGTCTGCTTGCTTGGGAATCCAACCTATGATAGTGAGTTTGAGAATGGTGCTGGCCTTAATAAAAGTACAAAATTCAGCAATAGAAAGGTGATTTGGAGTTGGAGTTTTTGAATTAGGTGAAAATGGTTAGTCCTGAACTGTGAGCTCTTTAAGGGTTTGGTATTGTTGAATCATTGGCCTCAGCCTGTCAGTTCAATAAACAGAGAATTGAGGATTTGGGATTGGAGCATGAAACAGAGCTCATGGTTGAATATTAGCTATCACTTTTAAAGTGATAGCTAATATTGATAGCTAATATTTTGAAAATGGATGAGCTTTCTGACTGAAAGAGAAAAATAAAAAGTGAGAATTTGAGGGACGATATAAAAACAAAACAGAAACAAAAATCCCCAGCAGAATGTAGATGCCAAAATACATTTTTTGTATTTGGAGAGCCTTCGAAGAACAATGTCAATCCTGCATCTGAGATAGAAGACTATTGTTGAGGTTTAAAGAGGAAGAATATGACGAATAAAGACATGATATCATGGCATACATTTCTGACAGTTGGCAATAAAAGAAAAGAGAGCAAGGGGTATCACTTGAAGGGCTTTAAAGTTTACTAAAGAGATAGAGTCTCATGTTTGAAAGTAATAGAGACATAAAAACAAAACAAAACAAAACTGGAGATGGATGGGATGGATTGGATTGAAGGACTGATGAGGTCTCTCTAGGGGCATTCTCTAACTCCTTTCCAAGAACAAGGGCACTTCTTGGTTCCTAAGGGTAATGCAGTATGTCATGGTAGGATTATAGTGCAAAGTCCGCTGCCAAATTGCTTTTTTCACATAATTTATGACAGTTTTAACTCGATTTTAGCTTTGTAATTCAGTCATTGGTAGTAATTTTGTATATGTATCAAACATCAAATTGCCATGCTCTTTGCAGTTCTCCAAGTATACCTTAATGATTGGAGCTGCACTGAGCATGGGATGTCAAATCAGGTCTGAAATGTCACTAATTCATACTTTAGTCATTTTTTTTTTTTTTGGTGCTACTGGGAATAAACCCAGGGCATTCTACCCCTGAGCTACATTCCTAGTCCTATTCTATTTTACTTTTAAAATTTTGAAAGAAGGTCTTGGTAAGTTGCCAAGGCTGGCCTTGAATATGCAATCCTCCTGTTCCAGTCTTCCAATTCTTTAGTCATTTTACACTCAGATGGTGAAGTGTACATTTTTCATTTATATAATCCACTGCTTTAATAACTTTAGAGTTGTTTTACCAGTTTTAGATTTTGGATTTTCTCTTATTCCTCTAAAGATAGAAATTTATAAATTGAACAGTATGTGGAAGGAACTGTTTCTATTAGCTTGCTCCCTTTTAGTTTTACATTACACACACACACACACACACACACACACACACCCCACACCATTCTCTTATTATACTTTCCATGTCTGTTATGATTTTGTTCACACTTAGAGCTCTCTTTGACACTTTATTTTTGGATACTGGTGGAAAAGTCACTAAGGGAAGGAACTCTTGAGGTGGTATTAGGAGCTAAGGAAATAGGACTTTACTTTGATATTTCACTGAATGATTTTTAAGCAGTTTAAAGGTTGTTTGGAAGGTAAAATAAGGTCAAGTAAGATATATACAATCAAGGTTAGCTTTTTGACTTTCTCCCTTTCTCTTTCTGGGTGAGTTTTGCTTAATTTCATTAAGCAAAGATTTTCGTCTATTTTATATACTGCCAAGTTCCACGTCTGATGAAGCATTGCAGTTGACCAATAAACATTTTACATGAATTAATTTAGATTGAATATGAATATATTTATTTAAGACCACCACACAAATGTTGTAAGAACCAAATAAGATAATAATATAAAGTACTTTAAAATAAAATCAGTGATAACAAACAATGCAGAGACTATATAAATGTAAAAATTCTGTCTTGTTATTTTTATTCCTTCATAATATATTTACTATAGGTGCACTCTGCATGCTTGAATTCACTGTGACATCAGCCAGAACTTAAGATCTATGGAGCAAAAAATGGCTTTAGTCATCTGCAGAGTAAAAAAAAAAAAACAGTTTTATATTTTCCTTGAATACTCATAATCTGTGTACCAGTCAACTTATATACCATTAGAAAAGCATAAGTTCTTTCAACATGATATAACAACATTAAAAAAATCAACATTATTTCATTAAACAGATATTTATTGTTGACATTTTCTGTACTAGGATTAAGATGTCTCCGTTACATGAAGAAAATACAATTCCCCGCTGCCATTTTTTCTTGTGATTGTGTTGTAAACATTCCAGAAATGAAATTCAGAAAGATTTTATCTTTTTTTCCAACCTCTTTTTTATATGATGTCTTCCCAAGAGAAAGCAAGAATGTTTGGAAAAAAAAAAACTTCACATTACCCCAACAGAAAACTTAAGAAACACTTTTTTTTTTTTTGCGGTACTGGGGGTTGAACTCAGGGGCATTCTACCTCTGAGCTATATCCCCAGCCCTATTTTTTATTCTTTATTTTGAAACAGGGTCTCACTAAGTTGCGGAGTGCCTCACTAGGTAGCTGAGGCTGGCCGCGAACCTGGATCCTCCAGTCTCAGCCTCCCAAATGCTGGGATTACAAGCGTGCGCCACTACGCCCTGCTCTAAGAAACATTTCATGTTGAACCACCAAAGAACCTGTCTACTTCAGTCAGCAGGCTTCTGTAGACCTCAACAACAACAAAAAAACCAGTATCTCATTTAAATGTCTGTTGACGTTTAAATATCGGTTCATGTTTGTTTTGTGATTATTTTAATTTGTGTATGAGCAATATCTTGATTTTTGAATGTTGTCTTACCAGATATTTTTTAGCTTAAGGGGTATGTTTATTTTTCAGAAATGAAAGGATACAGAGATTCTTGTGGATTGCAGTTTTTGTCATCTCATTTACACACAAAACCTTGAGTTTATTTTAATAGCATAAAATACCTGCCTATATCTACTTATCTACATGTATTTATATATCTCTAACCAGTATTGATTATATAAGGCAGAAAGGAAATGACTTTGTCCTTGGATTCTGAATTTAAAAATACAAGTTAACAGACATCGGCAATAGACATAATTACTCTCATTGTGTCTTTTTAAAATTTTCCAGAAGTAATGAAAATGTCTTTTACTTCCTTAACAAAAGAATCTGCCTCCAAAGGCATTTATTGTCACAAGTGATAATGATGAGTTTGGTTGTAATGGAACAGACTTTGGCTAAGAGTAAATCTTAGCTACTATTGTAACTCCATTTGAAGCTTCAGACAGATATGAGGGGGTTTCTAGTGGGATGCTGGAGAAGAGAGATTTATTGTTTCTACTTGATAAAAAGATCAATGAATGCTTTGTGGACCTGACAGTGTTTGCAAGCTATAAAGTCTCTCTCTTTCTCTTTTCTCTTGTATTAACTTATTGACATTATAAACGCATTTCAAAGAAAACCAATTTTTCTTTTTGCTCTGAATTAAGTTCTCTCTCCAGAAGTGAGCTTACAAAGTACAAAATGAACTTTCTGACTGAAGAAGAATGGATGGAATTCATCTGCAGCTTGTTGCAAGTGGCAAGCTGTGTGGATTATGGTACAGGAGGCTGTTGGTCACTTTATTTAGTTGCATTTTTGGGAAAGGAGTGGGAGGAGATGGAGGAAATCAAATATTAAATTAATTTGTAAGTGTAATCTCCCATCATCCATCCATGTTTCTTGACTCTTTAGAAAAATCCAGGTAATCTAGATCTCAAATGCTGAGTAGACATGGATATTCAATTCTTTTAATTATAGAGATGGAGAATGTCACCTTAATAAATGACATTAATGGTGATTATATGATAAAAATGAAAAATTCCATTAGATAACATGCAGTTGGAAAAAGCATTTTACTAAAAGTTATCCCAACATAGTTTTTCAAAGAATACATACTAGCAAGTTACTTTCAAATATGAGTCAACAAAAATGATTATCATTGTATAACTATAAACTATGAATCTTATGAATGTATAAATTTGCATCTAAAAATAAAATCAGACCAACCATTTTGACCATTAGATAATGTATTCAACTATTTTATGTGATTTATGAATCAAATCCAGATATGGTTGCTTGAAAGAATCTTAAAAAACACAAAATAACAAAGTTTATTGTTTGCTTTTGCAGAGTGACCAATACCAGTGAAAGCAAAGGCATGTCAAAAAAGTAAAGTCTATCAAAGTTTCTGCTTTGGAACTTTTTTTTTTTTCTTTCGGAACTGAGAATTAAACTCAGGGGCATTCTACCTCCAGGCTACACCCCCAGCCCTATTTTTTATTCTTTCTTTTGAAACACGGTCTCACTAAGTTGCAGAGGGCCTCACTAAGTAGCTGGATCTGGCTGCGAACCCAGATCCTCCTGTCTCAGGCTCCCTAGTACTGGGATTACAAGTGTGCGCCACCACGCCCGGCTCAAGGTTTATTTTATTTTATTTTATTTTATTTATTTATTTTTTTTTGCGGGATTGAACTCAGGGGCATTCTACCTCCGAGCTACACCCCCAGCCCTATTTTTTTATTCTTTATTTTGAAACCGAGTCTCACTAAGTTGCGGAGTGCCTCACTAGGTAGCTGAGGCTGGCCGCGAACCCGGATCCTCCAGTCTCAGCCTCCCGAATGCTGGGATTACAAGCGTGTGCCACCACGCCCGGCTCAAGGTTTATTTTAAATAAGGTTTAAAGGACCAAATGTGGTGGATGTTGTCCTTATGTTTTATAATGCTTAGAGATTTTAGGGATTTTGCTACTTATATGGCTCATTTATGGATTAGTATGTTGTGTCAGTTATAGACGCTCCTGCACTGGATTTGCCTTGGAAATTCCAGTTGAGAGCCGTAGGCATGCAAAGGGAGTATAATGTTTTTTAGAAATTGGAAAATAATCTGGGTGTGGTGGCACATGCCTGTAATCCCAGTACTTGGGAGGCTGAGGCAGGAGGTTTGCAGGTTTGCAGTCAGCCTCAACAACTTAATGAGACCCTGTTTCAATATAAATAAAGATAAAAAGGATTGGGTATATAGTTTAGAGGTAGAATGTCCCTGCGTTCAATCCTCAGTATAAAAAAAAAGAAATTGGAAAATAGTAAATGATATCTAATTGGTACCTTGTTTCTAAGCATATAATTAAATTTCCTGTTATTTGATATGAATGTATATGTGCTTATTTTCATAATTTACATGGGTTAACGTTTGATTGATATTCATCACATTTGAGAATGGCAGAGTGATATGTTTAAAAGTGATGTACTATTATAGAAAAAAATTTAGAAAAAAACAATTATACTGTGCCAAAAACATTTCCCCTCTTCTGTAGGCATCTGTTCCCAATCTCCCTTTCTTACTCACATCCTTTTACCTTCTCCTTCTCCTAATTACTAATTTCCCACTAGCTAATGAGACAAACAAATGACCAGAAATACTACATGGTTAAAAATTAGTTTCTAATGTGGGCTGGTTTTGATCTTTTACTGGAAGTCTTCTAAATGTCCTCCACTACCGTTCCCATTAGGATGACCATTTTGTAGTGAACAGCTGATTTTGATTAGTTTGTAATGTAAGAAGATTTGGGGAGAATTTTGAAAAGTTGGGGCTTTCACCTACTCTACTGTTTGTTAACATCAAAACCACAAAGCATTAGTGATATTCTTCTTTTTTTTTAATTTTCTTTTTGATTTGTCAGATCTGTGAGAACATGATGAACTGATCTACAGTTTCCATACAGGAAGGCTGCTGGCAATAAGGGACATCTATTAGGGTTCATAAAGCAGGCTTCAGCCATATATTATCCCACTTGGATTCACCCAGGAAATGCATGAGGTAGGAAGGGCAAGGATTATTGTCAGGCCTAACTGAAGGATGAGAAAACTGTGGCTCAGAAAAGAATAGCAATTTGCCCAAAGTCAAGGAGCTGGTAACTACCCAGATTTTAAAGCACCATTTTCCTATTTCAGATTCAAAGTTCTTTCTACCACGCCATCTCCCTCAACATGGTGGTGCATAGTTCCACCTTCAATATACAATATATAATGTTCCAGATAGACTCCCTGCCTCACCTCCCAGATATTTCCTACTTTGTGACTTGCTAAGGCAGGGCTGGTCTCACTTTCTTGTGGGCTTTCTTGAACCTTACTGCTCTTCCTAGTGGTTTGGGTGTAAGAGTCCTGTGTTAGAGATGCTAATAGGGTCTCTCTTCATTGGGGCTCTGCCTGAGGCTGACCAACCTATATTGCCTGTTCACTGCCATGTTTATATGCCCCAGGCAGCTGTGAGCAGACTGACAAAAGCCATCATCACTGCCAACAGCTTAGCTTGTGACAGACATTCCTTGAAGTTTGACTTCCAAATATTAAGGAGGTCATGAATATCTTATATATGCATAAGGGTGTATATTTCTCTTCATGCATTGTATATAATTGCACATATCTATATATCCACATATCTCGGCAGAATTAAATTCTAGAAAGAGAGGAAAAAATATAACAGTTATATAATAGAATAATATGTAGGCTAAATATGTGCTTAGATAGTTTAAACTAAAATAAAGTAACACTTTGCATGTCATTCAAATATTAATGTTCTACGTGTGTGTGTGTGTGTGTGTGTGTGTGTGTGTATGTGTGTTTTCCCAGGAAAAAAACGTGATTATTTTCTCTAACTTAGGAATCTAGTTCATCGTAAACACTAATGATGCGACAGTGATTGTCTACCAAACATCTGCCTAGTAAGCACGCTACTTATCTGCTCAGTTCATCAGATTATAGTCAACATAGATCCGATTATATTCAGACCCTTGTTGAGTTTTTTTTTTTTTGTTTCCCAAAGAGGTAGAAGTAGGAAAGCAGAGTGGGCCTCATCTTGCCAAGTGTTTTGCTGATTTCTGCATGTTCTGACATCTGAGACTTTTAAATTCAGAGGACTTGCTCTTGTTAGCATCCTGAAGTGATCACACTTTCAGCCATTGACTAGCTAAAAACAAAATGTGCGCGGTGCTGGCATCTGAATGACAGTTTACTTATTTACATTGAGCAATAACTGTGAAATGAATCCCATTACTCAAAGTCTTCATGGTCAGCACATTTCTTAGTATTCAGTCTATATGAGAAGCCAAGTCATAATCAGAAGTTGGCAGTTAATCTATTCGGAATCGAAGCAAAATAAGTTTTATGCCAAAATTTTTAATCTGGTTTAAGGAGCTTTCCATGTGTTTGGGAGACCTCGTCAGTGAAAGCTGATGCTCCAATTTCCTTTTTAGTTATAGTGGTTGAAGAATATACTTTGGGAATAATTTCCCCGGATGTGACAGAGAGCCCATCGTCCCTAAGCAGTATTAGATATAATGCTTCGTTGATTTCCCCTCCCTTTCTTTTCTTTATGGGCCGCCCCACCTTCCCCTGCTTTCTGTATGTCTTTTCTGTGTTGGCCACCTTTAGAGCTGTTAAAATCTCTTGATCAATGACCTACTTAATGGAGCTGCACCCTGGCAAGTAAATGGAGATAATTCTCTGTCATCCATTTAGAACATATTGTTCAAGTTAGTGCATTTAGGGTTAAGGTATCTCCATGTTTTACATGTTAATTGCATAATTTGTCAGGTAGAAATTTTATTCCCCTTATACACAGACTCTTGTCAGGGAACATTTCACTATTTCCAAATACTGGAAAGAACAGGGAATTCTTTGGAAATATTCAAGTGGAAGCTGCAAAGATGTTTTAAAAGGTTAGGAGTTATTTCCTTACACAAGGCCCATTGCTATCCAGTAGGGTATCCATGAGTTGAAAGACACTAATTAGCTTTGCAACATTTACTAATTGGCATCTTTTGGCTGTGAGGCATGCCTGGCAACACTCCTAGATTTTAGACATGGTCAGTTTAGTTCAATTTAACAATTTTTTGACTACTTCATCAAGAGATTTATACATAAAACCATCCTATAACATACATTTGGATAGTAATTTAGTTTTATTATATCTTGACCTTATAACAACTCTGACTCTGAGGAAGAGTTATCTAGGCATCTCCTTATTTATAAAAAAATTAAATTGAGATTCAGGGAACTAAATGCTGTATCTAAAACTGCATAGGGTATCCAGGAGTTAATCTCTTTCAGCTATGATTATCTTTGGTGAAGGTAGAACAATGTGTTTCAGTTTAGAGAAGGTCAGAAGCTTGGTTTTTGGAGTCAATCAGACCTAGACTGCATTCCAACTCGGAGAATGCCTAAGTGACTGGGTAATTTTAAAAAATTTCTCTGATTTCAGTATTTCACACTGACAAAATCGACAAAATCTGGGTAATATTTCTTCCTCTCTTTCAGGATTAGTATGAGGACCAAATAACTTGATGCCTATAACCTGTTGGGTATGGTGTTTGACTATCAGCAGTTTGCACAATGTTGGCTGCTGTTACTGTATTTAGCCCAGAAAGCTACACTTTTTTTCACTCCATAGACTGTCAGTCCTGTGCCATCTGTGAGGTTCTGTGTGGTTCAGCAATTCAAGACTGGATCCATGTACCCTCTCAGGCTTTGGATGGAGCATGATTCATTTTCTTGAGAAAATGTCTAGGTGCTGTACCATCTTGTCTTGTAGTTAGTATTTATTTCCATTTAGACTGGGCCAAACTGGCCAAGATGGTGACTAGTAAAGCATCTCCTGAAATCTACCTGTTAAGAAATTAATGATCATATCAGAACTGTTTAAATAACTAAAATAACATTTAAAAATTTGGGAAGACATTTCGATAATATAGTTTTCATGTTCATTAAAGAAAAAACATAAAGGGAAATAAAGAATTTCACTGAGACACATGAGAGCATTTCAGAATGGTCACAAAAGTGAAATAAGTTACCAACGGAGGCAGCAGCTGTATGAGAGAAAGCACAGGAGACCTAAATCTTTGGTGCTTCTTTCCAGCTTTGTAACTGAGACAAAGCACTTTAATTTCTCTGATTCTCAGTTTTTCATCTGTAAAATGTAAATAATTAAATCTGAGACTTGGGAGATTGTTGTGAATATCTAATGGAATGAAAAAAAGAAAGCGATTTGTAAACTGTGAAGTGTTAATGTGAACCAACGGTGGTATTAGTATTCTCTGGAGTTCTTTCAAGACAACAGAGATTCTTAGGTGAATGTGCATAAAGGCTGGAAAAGGGCTAAATGAATGACTTTTTGGGTATAGTTCACTTCAAGGGGATATGATGAGCTTAAATTAATATTATGATATTAGATATTATAACAAATTGGAATTCAATGGCTACTTTTAGAAAGGCATTAACTGAAGTAACAAAGGGTAAGATTCTTGGAAAGCAAACCTACTTTGTGTGGGAAGACTTAATTATCATATTGATTATATGTTAAGTATATTCAGTTGTAATCAATAATTACAATGATAACCTCTGTACATTGCTAATTAGAACATCCTTCTAATAAGACAAAGTTTATCAGTTTGAAGCCCCTCAGTTTGGCCCCTATGGGCCAATTATCATAACATTAACTCTTCTCCTGGTCTCTGATGAGATGACTCACATGTATACTCATGTTCACAAGGATAATAACATAGAGATTGGGTGAAATCTTGGAGGTGTCCAACTAGTATGGGCAGAAGAACTTCGATTCTATTATAGTGCATCTCTAGCTCTTAATTTTTTTTCTTTTAACACACTTAGCACTTTTGCATTTTGCAGTTAATCCTCTCAACTATCCGTTTTGTTTAGCAATTAGTGGCATTGATCACTTGAAATAGTATTCCAGCTTTCTTGAAATACTGAAATCCTTCTAAAATGTGAAGGTTTTACGACTCAGAGAAGGTGGTCTAATCATCAGGAATATTCCGTTTACATGGGTTTCACTTTGCAATGCTGTGCTTGAAAATGACCCTGAGAACTGGGAACTTATGAGTTTTTCAGATGGGAAAATGGAGGCATTTTTTTCCCAAGGTTTTTTACTCCCAGGTGAAGAGATTTTGGCTAATTTTATAAAAAGGTCAGTAGAACAGCTGGGCTTAACATACAGAGATCCTGACTCAAATTTCTATATTTAATTTGTAGTCTTTTCTTGGGGCATGGCTTATATGTAGTAAGTTTAGTTACAGGCTGGGAAAATGAATATTATGTTTGATATTTAGCAAGATTGATGATAACTACAGTTATGTCTCTTTCAGAAGTTAGATGAATTTTTATTAATAATGTCAGTTATATATTTAGTCCATTGGCTTCAACAGGCATAAAGACATTTTGATATTTTGATGTTACAAAATTTTCCAGAGGATGTCTATAATAAGCAAAAAAATGCTCTTATGTTGTGGAGAAAGTAAAGTTTCCCAGATTGTGATTTGATGGAAAAGATGGGGGTACAAACCCGCTTCCCACAATTTATCTTTTGCTTACAAACTTATTTACCAAAATTCCTCTTTAGAGGTTCAGAGTGTCTTGTATATTGTAGAGGAACATGTCTATGCCACCACTTACCTTAGTAAGGACTGAGGAGGGGTTTTGAGGGACTGGAGATAGAATTTACCCTGAGCATTATCTGAGATCAGGACACTCAGGAGATCTGAAGATTTGAGGGGAGAAATAAAAATAATATGCAATGAACAATATTGGGAGTTTGGGGAGTACCTGTTTTGGGGGTTTAGATTATGGCACTGGGAATTTGGCAGCATAAAGACACTGGGTCCCCACATGATGGGGAAGATGGTGAACTGGGAGGATGAAAGAAAGCTAAGGAAAGGAAAGTAGAATTGCATTTAAGATAAGACTCCACTATTTTGTCTTTGATTTTCTTTGTGAATACAGGTTCAATTCAAAGAACATGTATGTTCTTAAGAAAAATCAATAGGTTTGGATACACGTGATTCCTTATTTTTATGTTAACATTAAAAATGCTTTCTTACTGAAGGTAGTTTCCTCGGGGAAGAAATGCTCTTTCTGTGTAAGGGGATTTCTTCCCGTGATGTATCTAGCAGGCTACCTTCTCTCTCTGACTTTGGTTCTTTTCCAGTTAAATGGTGATAACACCAATGTGATTATTTCACTGGATTGGTACAAAGTTAATTAGGATAACACACATTAAAAACGTGCGCTGCAAAGTGCTCAACCGAATATGAAACATGGACTGTTATGTGCAGTGTAGGTTGAAAGCTACCGGGTTGGATTCTGGAGCCATATTACCTGGGTTTTGATCCTAGCTTTTTTCCTTTTTAATTGTGTGATATAGGGAAAACTAAACTTCTTATGTCTCAGTTTTCTCATCCATAAAATGAGGAAAATAATAACACCCATCTCCTAATATTGCTGTAAAGACCAAAGGAATTAACACATGGGATGGGCTTAAAGCAGTGCTGGGCATTCAGGACAATGACAACACCAGCTGTTGTGTTTTAATGTGTGTGTCGGCACAAAGCTGAATACTGACTTTTGTGCATGAGAGTAGATTACTTGGAATTGAAAAAAAAATCCTAGAGTTATGCTTCAAGCAATACAGTTCTTTGTTTGTCTAACAAATTCATATTTGATTATAAGCCATTAGTGACAGTTAAATGGGACTATGTTTGAATTTAGCAATTATGAGTGAACATCTCTTAGATGCTTACTTGTCTTGATATTTGAATAACAAAACTATCTTATTACTGCTGACTTGATGGATAAGGCTTATAGAGTATTCGTCTTTTGTTCATTATATTTATAACTTAAAAAAACAAAACAAAACTTCTACCCCTTGCTATGCACTACAAGTTACTAACTGGATCCCCTCCCAAACCAGATGAATTGGAAACTCTAGGGATGATATTCGGACATTTTTTTTTTTTTTTTTTGGTACTGGGGATTTAACCCCACATCCTACCTCCCAGGGGCATCCTACCTCCTAGCTACACTCCAACCCCTTTTTATTTTTAAAATTTGAAGCTGGGTCTCACTAAGTTGATGAGGGTCTTGAAATTACTGAGGCTAGCCTTGAACCTGCAGTCCTCCTACCTCAGCCTCCCAAACACTGGGATTACAGGCATGTCCCACCATGCCTGGCTGACGTTAGTATTTTTTTTTTTTTTTTTTTTTGCGGTACTGGGGATTGAACTCAGGGGCATTCTACCTCTGAGCTACACCCCCAGCCCTATTTTTTATTCTTTATTTTGAAACCGAGTCTCACTAAGTTGCAGAGTGCCTCACTAGGTAGCTGAGGCTGGCTGCGAACCCGGATCCTCCGGTCTCAGCCTCCCGAATGCTGGGATTACAAGCTTGCACCACCACGCCCGGCTGACGTTAGTATTTTTAAAAAAAGCTCCCCAAGTAATTATAATGTAGGGACACAGTTGAGTACCATTGGCTTCGACTCTTGGTAATTCAGTATATACCCATATCACTTATTTTCTGGTGATGATAATTTTAACATATTTAAGTAAATAAAATGCTATGACTGTTTATGGATGTTTCCTTTAGGCAAACCAATAGGTTTATAAAATCCATATCTTGTGGATATGTGTTACTATGCAGAAATAAGAAATTTATTTTAAATTATCTATGAGTTATTTATTTATTTTGGTGTGAGGAAGGTCTGCATATGTAAAATAAGAATATAGAGCCAGACACGGTAACACACGCCTGTCATTGCAGTATTTGGGAGACTGAGACAAGAACCAGGTTTGGGGCCAGTATGTGGCAAATTAGTGAGACCCTATTTCAAAATAGAAAATAAAAAGGGCTGGTGAGGTATCTCAAAGGTAGAATGCCCCTGGGTTCAATCTCAGACACACACACACACACACACACACACACACACACACACACACACACACACATACACAGAATCATACTATGTGAAAGGTAGGAGGGATTTTCAAGAGCACCTTGTAGAAACAGGACACAGTCTGAAGCCAGTCCTGGCTGGCAGTGACTTACTTACTGGCTGTGTGATCTAGTGGCACTTACTTAACCTCCCTGGGCCTCCACTTCTTCCTTTCTGGTGAGGCGAACACACACTTTGTGCGATGACAACTGTGTTTCATGCTGCGTGCACACACACATCTTGACTCTCTGCCTTCTGCCTGCTCCCCGCACCATCTGGCGCGGATATCCAGAGCAGGGACTGTGTGGGAGCCTCAGCAGGACTGTCTGAGCCTGCAGGGCCAGCTGCTGGGAACTGCTCCCTCCCACTCTTCAGGGATCTTATCTCTGGCTCTGTCGGGACTGCTTTATGACTGGCTGTTTGGTCCCATGACCTTTCATGAACATAACATTTAGTCTGTGGGGTCGGACACTGCTGGCCGGGTAGAGGATGCTATCCATGAGACTACAGATGAAGGTGGCATCTTGCTACATGATGGGAGGTGCTGGGTACCTTCTGGGTCCCTGAAAAAATGCTTGAGCAGGACATGGAAGGCTGCTCTCTCTTTTCAACTATCTTCCTATCCATGCTTCTTTGTGTTGAGTTGAGGCAATAGGAGGCCAACATCTATCTCTTAGTTGGGAGAAAAAAAGAAAAATCACAGCCCTCTTGGATTTCTTTTTATTTATTGCAGTACTGGGGATTGAGCTCAGTGCCTCAAGCATGCTAGGCAAGAGCTCTACCACCGAGCTATATTCCCAGTCCCTGGTTTTCGTTTTATGATGGTAAACAATAGATTGTCTCCCTCCTTATCCTTGTCTCTTGGATCCTCCAGTGCAGGGATTTTAAATTATTAGGCAACACAGTTCTCTTAATGTACATTCTTTTTATCCAAGGAAGGAGGCTCGTGGTTGTTTATTATTAGTTGTAGAGTAAGTACTATGCCTGGGTTCTAGATCTTAGCTATGGCGTTTCAATGTTCTCATTTGTAGGCATGGATTTATGGCTTTAGAATTATTATTATTATTATTATTATTATTATTATTATTTGTGTGTGTGTGTGTGTGTGTGTGTGTGTATGTGTAGTCCTGGGGATTGAACCCAGGGGTATTCTATCTCTGAGCTACACCCCAGCCCTATTTTATTTTATTTATTTAATTATTTTATTTTAAACAGGGTCCAAATTGCTGAGGGCCTTGCTAAATATCTGGGGCTGCCTGCAAACCTGTGATCCTCCTGTTTCAGCCTCCCAAGTACTGGGTTTACCATGCCTGGCTTAGAACTATCTTTACATTTTAAGAATTCAACTTGTGTTCCTATCTCTCTGGACTGATTTTTTTTTGGGGGGGGGGTACTGGGCATTTACTAGAGAGGCATCCTAACTCTAAGCTACACCCCCATCCCTTTTTAAAATTTTTTTATTATGAAACTGGGTCTCCTTAAGTTGCTGAGGCTGTCATTGAACCTGTGATCCTATTGTCTCAGCCTCCCAAGTACTAGGATTGCAGGTGTGCACCACCATATCTGGCTTCTGGAACAATCTTAGTGCTTCATTAGAAACACTTATAAATTAGGCTGCCATTTTCATGGTGTGTGTGTGTGTGTGTGTGTGTGTGTGTGTGTGTGTGTGTGTTCTGGAATTGGCACCAACTTCTCATTATTGTGTTCCTCCACTAGATACTGAGAGCTTTGAAGTTAGGAACCATATTTTTCTGCTTAGTACAGTCATAACTATCATTTATTATGCATGTACTATGTACCAGTGACTTTGCTTTATTTTAATTAATTCCTATAAAAATAATGTACCCACAAGGAATCTATTTCAGAGAGCTTAATTGAACTGTCCACGGTCATCTAGCTAGTAAGTCACAGAGCTTGCTTTTGAACTGTTTGACCTTAAAGCCAATTGTGTAAATCATCTTTCTGAATTCCTTCTTAAAGGAAACAGTACATCGATAAGAAGAATGGGATGTTGGCTGCTGTGGTAGATAATAGCTCTTTAGTAGGGACGGCTAAGGAGCTGCACTCCTGGAGAGGAGGGTGGGAAGCCATGTGACTTCCAATCCTTGCTTTTCCTGTCATGCGTTGACCTGCACCACTGGCATGCATGAAGACTTAGTAAAGGTTTGTGAAGAAATGCACCTTATCACCCTCAAGGCAGAAGTCACCCTATAGAAGACCTTGGCTGTTTATGAGTCTTTGTGTCTCACATTTTTATTTTTGTCAAAGAAACCCTGAGACCATGTGAAGATGTCTCTCAGTGATCAGGCCTTGGATTCAAGAAGACTGGGTGAATCCATGGTGTTAAGACATTCTGGGGGCCAGGACTGTGCTGAGGTCAGTCTTGACTCCCAGGAGACGCTCTGCAGTTGGCCCTGTGCTTGTGGTTGAGGTCATTGATGGGCCACTGGCTTTGGCAAGGAGAAGGAAGTGTATAAATGCTTTACCAACTCAAAGCTTTGTTGATTGTGCCCAGAGGATGTTTCTTTTTAGTGTATTTGGGAACTATAAATTTAACTCTTACTGAGTGTGGAAGCAAATGCTTCACAGAAGAAAAAAAAATTCAGCTCTTTAACAGGCTGAAGTCCTTTCACAAACATGTGCTTTTTAATGACTGGGAAATTCCTAGTATAGGAAAAAAATGTCCTTTTGTACAAATGAGGTCATTCTGGTCCTTATTGGCTCCGTGCATTCCAGTTCCTGTTTTCTGTTCCATGTTTTGCGACCAGAGGTTATTGGGAGGATAATCCCTCTGTGGATAGTTACTGCTTTGGGGGCATGTTGCCAAAGGGAAAGTTATCTCAGCTCACAAACTGCCAAGCCAGAGCCAGAGGCTTGGATCCCATGGGTGCTGAGCCAGTATCTGCCAGTGATTTGGCCCCGGCTGGCCAGGGGCTGGGTTGTCCCAGCATGCTTCTCGTGTCTGCTTACCACTGCTGCATCTGCTTCCTTCTCTGTAGGTTCTTCAGCTGCTCCACTGCTTCTTGGCTTGGGAACAATTTTCCTTTTCTAGATGCATTCTGTGTACTCTGCTTTGATTCTAGCCTTATCAGTAGACACATCTGTACCAATTTGAGATCATCGTTTTTACCTGATATAGATGAAAAAAAAAAATAGCTGCTGAAAGAAATTGCTCTGTCCCTTTCCTTTGAGGGCTCAGAGGCTGATTCTTCCTAAATGTGATTTGTGAATTATCTTGGCTACTGTGAAAAATGTGTCTGAGGCCCTATATTCATACTGTGAATGGTCTTCCTATGTGGTATGGTAGAGTAGATCTCAGTGGATGCCCACCATTTAACTTAATCTCATTTTCTTCTGGCTTTAAAATAATCACTTCTGCTAAAGAGGATGTTACAGGTTTGAAGACTGTTAGGGGTATTATGACATCTATCCTGGGTGTTTAGAGGCGAATGGGGGGGAGTGGATCCAAGTGAAAATTGACATAAATTTCTGGGGAGCTCTTGTGAATTGTATATCTTTAAGATAGTCATTTCTAAGGACTAGGGATTAGAAATTGAATATTAATTGCTTCTTAGGTACCAGCACTATGCTGAACGTTTTCTACACATTAGCTTTTCAGAGCTGCTAGATTTGCCCATGGAGTGACCAAGCAAGGGACTGTCTCACATCTGAATGTTTGTGTTATAGTCATGCTCCCCTAAAATTTGTTCATGGTTAGAATGGATCAATGTTTTCATAAGCCCTTGAAGCCTTTTTTCTGCTTGATAGACTATAGGTATTTGCTATTTTAAAACTCATTTGCTTGACACAGAATTTGGTTCTCCTTATCATAATGTCTTAATAAAATCTGTGTTCTGGAACCTTTGAGTCCCATTCATGGCTTCTTAAGTCTGAAACTCCAAGTTCAGGCCCTGATACCTAAATAAGCCTGAGAATAATTTTTTGATTTAGAATCTTAAAACTGTGTCTTGAACTGTCATGGGGAGAGAGGAGGATTATAAAATTCAGTCCTGAGCTGCTTAGGTATTTGCAGCAGCAGACCCTCCCCCACCCCACCCCACCCTCTTTTTTTTTTTTTTTTTTTTTTTTGTCCATAGCACTTGTGGTCCCTCTAGGAGATTCCAGAAAGAACCTTTGCTTGAAATCTCTTGGGACACTGAGGAAGTCAGGCTGACTGCTACTTAAAGGATGGTAGCTCTGGTCCACCTGTTTCCCATCCTACCCTGGACTTTCTATTAGTCCCCTCAGATGAAAAACTAATGGGGGAAAAGGAAGATCATCAGATTTAAAAAAGACCTCCTGATGGGGGGGGCACCAAGTGCTGTGTGCATGTATGTCAATGTCAACATGATAAATATTATGATGTGAGACCATAATGCACCAAAGAAAAAAAACACATAAAAAAAAACAATAAAAAGACCCTTATTATAAAGTTGATTGTTTTAACTCAATTTAAGGCTGCTTGCTAGAACATCCTAGAAGGTATTGTTCAAACATGTAATAAATTATTAAGATACGCCCTTTCATTGCAGTTGATCATACCTCATACTGATGTACATGCCTGACAAGAAGAACTGTGGCCTTTGTTTTGATAGCACACCCTCTCAATTACTCCCAGGGTCTCCTTTGATTGTAGTCAGCCAATGAATATTCCATTGAACTCCAGAGATGGTTCCAAAAAATTGAAAAATTATGGCTAGGAAATACTATCATACTTGAAATTGGGAAATTTGGGGTAATTGCTGAGTGCCTCATTAATTCCTGTGGAGAAAATACATGGCCCAATGCAAAAATGGGTAAATATTTGAAAGTGGAAATCCTCATGAGATAAACCAGAAGCTACAGTTTTGCCTACAGTATTTCTAATGGGAATAGTACTGATTTGATGGTAATGGATTTTTATTATTGTTATTTTCCTGTAGCCTCAGACGATACAGCAAACTCTCAAGAGGACATTGCAGTATTACGAACATCAAGTTATTGGGTGAGTAAAAATGGCTTTTGGTCACTAATGGGAACAAATTAAAGGTAATTATTCAAACATAGCTGTTTAGCATGTAATTATTGTATTATCCAGGTCAACCTTATCTCATAGTGGCTAGGTTCTCAGGGTGTGGGGTGGGGACTAATGAGGGTCCTTTGGAATGATTGCCTTTGTCTTATTTTTATTTTATTATTTCAAATAAAGTTCCATTTTGGAATTGCTTCCCCTCCACTTTTTTCCTTCTTATGTTCTTACCCCTCAAGATCGAATTTCATAACTTTGCCTTATGATTGTGGTAAAGTTTATTGATACCAACTGGGAAGCTTTGAATGATATTTTAGAATATTTGTGTAGCATTTAATCAGAATCCCTATAAGCTTAATACACTTCATTGAGATATTGGTTTAGTTGGAGTCACGTGCTACATATTTTTCTGTGTTATCCTCTGATTCTCCAAGTGTTTGCAATATGGTGTGAAGAAGAAAGCTTGATATCCAAAGGTAGGAACTCAAGACCTCAGCACCACATAGAACTTCTAATAAATAACTTTATTCTTCTCCTTCATAAATTGCAATGATAATAATAATAACTAAAGCAAAGATTAGATGTTATGATTAAATGAGATGACCTCCATGAAAGTATTTTGTGAACAGAAAATTCCAAATGAATGTAATGAATACCTTTGCTGGCTGTGGCAAAAGCAGTTGGCAAATAAGAAAAGCCTAAATTTACTATCTTATGCAATCTAGCTTTTTAAATTTATTGACATTAGAGGCAATGTATATTTTTAACTCATCTTGTTAGTATTCTTTATATGCAAAAGTTATTTATCTGTGTAAGATTTTTAAGAGCTTTTGAGGAGACAAGATTCAAACCTTGTTATTTCTTGAAATATTCAGGGATCATTTCACATTATGGTGCACAGTCATTGCCATGGGGGTCAAAACCATACTTTTGGCTATTAGGATGTAGTGTGATTTTTTTTTTTTTTATAAAACAGAAGAGAAGAAATGGAGAAATAATCTCAGTACTTAGTAAAATGCCATATACTTTTAAGTGCTTGATGAGTATGTTAATTGTCATTTCAAAGGGAATTGCTTTGAAATTTTGTCATACTAATCCTCAAGAGTGCAGTACTAGGAAAAACATATTTAAACTCATGAGATGGCTTTTAGTTTGAGACCATTAGTGAGTTAAAACGGTTTATCCTAATGGAGCTAAAGAATGTCAAATTAATCTTTCCTCATACATTCTAAAATAAAACTTAATCATCCCATTGAGTTTTCTACTTTAAAAACTTAAAAGTATGGAGTATGGATAAAATTAGTTAATATACTTATAACAGTTTCTTATATGTGGTAAGTACTACATATCTGTTTGCACTTATGTTTTTTATTGTTACTATTATTAATATTTAATGACAATACCAGTCATGAAATTCAAATCATTTTCTGGAATTATGAATGCTCTCTCTTTACTTTGAAATGAATAACTGATAAGGTATTCTCATTCATGAACTAAACTATATCTTCAAAACCAATTGAACTGAGACCCTTATGGTCAAAATTGATCACTAAGCTATATTGCAATAATCAGTAGAACATTTTTTTGCCATTGGGAAGATGGAATTCTTTTTTATTTGAACTGCCTGAACTCTCCTCTCCATGTAGATATGACCTGTGGGGATATTTGCTCATTTCCTAAATGGTCTTTTTAAATTCTGTTTATTGCAGATGTAATATAAGGAATAAAAAATTTTTTTATGGTACTGGGGATTGAACCCAAGGGCATTCTACCTCCAAGCTACAATCCCAGCCTTTTTTTTTTTTCTAATTTTGGAAATAGGGTCTCAATAGGTTGCTGAGAATCTTGCTACATTGCTGAGGCTGTCCTTGAACCTGTGATCCTCCTTTCTCAGCCTCCCAAGTACTGGGATTACAGGCAAGCACCACCATGCCTGGCTGAATTTGACTCTTATATAAAGAGATCAGGTTAAATATCTGACCTGATCCAAACAGACCTACTGGCATACTTTGGCTTGGGGCTGGCTAATTTATAGGATTGGACATATCTTTGCTCTCTACCTTTATGTGTCCTGATGCCGACAGAGACATGGGACCAGCTATAGGACCAAACATAGGATCGCTGGCAGTGATTTTGTCATCTTTACCTTTCTTGACTCGTCTTTCCTTCCCTCTTATTATATGGTTTCGCTTTCCAACTACCTCTTTTGCCTTTGAGACTCCATCTTTCTACTCTTTAGCACCGCCCCCACCCCCGCTTCTTTTCTTATGGAACTGGGAGTTGAACCCTCTGAGCTATACCCTCAGCCCTATTTTGTTTTTTATTTTGAAGTAGGGTCTTGCTAAGTTGTTGAGAGCCTCTCCAAGTTGCTGAGGCTGGCCTTGAAACTGTGATCTTCCTGTCTCAGCCTCCCAAGTACTGGGATTACAGGTGTACAACACCACGCTCAGCTTTTACTTCCCTTTTCAAAACTGAAAAAGGAGAGCAGCTAATATCACTAACACTTGGACTAAAATCTAAAATCTATTCACACCTATGCATTGTTTCTCTTAAAAAAACTCAATTTAGGGCTTTTTATCTCTAACTGTGAAAAGGAATGTGTTTCTTACAGTTAAGGGGATTTCCAGCAATGGAGAATAAGTGCCAGCAAGCATTGTTTTTCATATTTCAGGGGGAAGTGAGGGTGGAAAGGAGATGCTTTTCCTAATTTCTGAAATTGGGCTTGCTGAAGGCTTATATTGAAGTAGTTCAGCTTTTAGGTGGATTGTGGTGCTGGCTCAGGATGCATAACAGGAAACTAATACTTCTCTTTTTAATTTCTTAATTTAGCCTGCAACCACGACCTTCTTATCCTCCCTTTCTCTCTTTACAACTTAGACTTGCTTTACTTACTGGGGCTCTGGGATAGCATACTGTGCTCCTTGAATTCTTATAGTGGTGGCCCATAGAAATTCTCTGAGGCTTTTTTTTTTTTTTTTTATGTCTCTCAAGACCTAGGCTTGAATGCAGGGAGCAGCTGTTCAAAGAATCACAGATGGAGGACAGGGAGGGAGTGGTTGATGAGGCCTCTTGTTAAGAAGTTAGATAACATCTCTGCCTCAGCCATTTATCTTTAAACATTTATTCTACTCCTTAACTTATCCATTCACTCGTTCATTTATTTATTCATAGAGATCATTTGTATTGGGAGAATGAGTGCCAAATAATTTATTCATGCAATGTAATAAATCTTCTTTCATCTCTATTATCATCATCTCTCACTGAGAGATTTTGTTCTAGTTTTTTTACTGAGATAGGAGGATTGAAGGTTTGAGGTCAGGCTCAGCAACTTAGTGAGAATCTATTTCAAAATACAAAGGGCTTGTATTGTAGATCAGAGATAGAATGTCCCTGGGTTCAATCCCCAGCATCTCCTAAAAAACAAGATAATTCCACTTTATTATTTTATTACTATTAAGCCAATAGTTCTCAAATGTTAATGTGCATCAGAATTACCTTGCAGTGTTTTAAAAATGCAGATTGCAAAAACAAATTTAAAAAAAAATGCAGATTGCTGGGTCCACTGCATTAGGGCTCTTCTGAGGAACAGAAGCAGGAGCGTTATTAGATTGGCCAACATGAGAGACTGAATAGTCCCACATGGCCATTTGCAGGCTGGAGAACTGGGGAAAACAGTTGCTTAGTCCAAGAAGCTGGACGTCTTAAAACAAGAGGGGCCAATGATGCAGCCTCATCTGAGCTTGGAGGCCTGGAAACCCCCTGGGGCACTGCTGGTGCAATTCTGGGTTCAAAAACTGAGGAATCTGGAGTTTGATGTCCATGGGCAATGGCA
This sequence comes from Graphiurus murinus, assembly GCA_004027655.1. Taxonomy (NCBI): domain Eukaryota; kingdom Metazoa; phylum Chordata; class Mammalia; order Rodentia; family Gliridae; genus Graphiurus; species Graphiurus murinus. The sequence continues at coordinate 46,994 of PVLC010010771.1, forward strand.
CCAGCAAATAAACTCACCTGCTTAAGAAAAGTTGAGCATGCCCGTGTGTGCCAACTTCTCCTTCCTTCACTTTTCGCTCCACCAATACACCCAGCCATTGGGTGGTGCTGCCCACATCCACAGCAGTCTTCTCCATGCAGTCCACTGACCCACATACGGTCATCTCTGGAAACACCCTCACAGTCACATCCGGAGTGTGCTTTACGAATTCTCTAGGCATCTGTCTCTCAATCTAGCCAGCCCCCTCGCCCCCCCAGAGTTTCTTATTTGTAAATTTGGGGGGAGCTCAAGAACTGGCATTTCTAACAAGTTTCCAGGTAATGCTGATGCTATTGGTCCAGGAACCACACTTTGAAACTCCTGCTTTAAACTGTATAGTAATTTATTTTGGTAGAATAAAATCTGAATATTTCTGTGATCTAGCCTCTGGGTACTTCTCTAGTTTCATGTCCTTCCACCCCCTAACTCCCTTTTTTATTCCACTCCAACTTTTTGGTTTGTTTCTCAACTCAAACAAACTTAGCCTCAGGGCCTTTCTGTGTAATGTTCCATTTTCTTGGAGTGCTCTGTACACAGATTTTGCAAGGTTTATGTTTTCTATCCATTCAGGTCGTTGATCAAATGTCAACTCTCCAGAAAGGTCTTCCCTAACACCCACCTAAAGTCACCCTCCATTCCCTACCTTATTTTCTATTGAACTATGTCTATTATTTTTATAGTGTCTATCATCAGACGATATTATCTTATTTTCTTATTTATTTTGGTTACTTCTGTATCATTGTGCTTTTGTAAAGTGCTTGTCACATAGCAGGGACTAACATTTTTTTGAGATGGAGAATGAATAAGTAAATAAATTATACCCTAAAAGCATGTACGCAGATTTTAAGAGCATACTGAATAAAGAAGAAAATTATATATGGGGAGGGTGTGCAAACTGAGGGGTTGAAATAATCTCCAGTTTCTGTTACAGTTGTAAAACTTATAGTTCTTTTATCTAGGACCTTTTTCTTTATGGCATGAATTATATTGATTTATTTGCATATTTTCCCATTTATGTGTAATATTATGCCACTGTGTGTCAGATGGAGTTTGTGGTAAATTTTATTACTCTATAAACTCTACATATTGATGCCAACTGGAGAGTTTCTTGTTTATATAGGGATCTTCTACCCTCAACCTAGAATGAATAATCTAGGGGGTAGATCAGCTTTTTGGACAGCACAAGTTGGAAAGCATAGTGATAAGTGGAAGTTCAGAAGGAGACAGGCAGGTTTCTATTTAGGAATTAAAAAGAACTTAGGATTGAGTAATATCTGCTGTTTATGGTGGCATTTTTCTAATCTTTTTTGCCACTATCTTGTACCTTTTCTTCTCTTTGTGTGTCTTTGTTGGGGAGCAGCTATTATTTGGAGGTAGAAATATAAGACTTATAGACTTAAAAGTCATGTTCTGCTATTCAATAATCTTGGGAAGGTTAATTAAAACCTCGAAGCCAGAGTATTCACATGTTAAAAATAGCAATAACAACAGGATTGAAGTTTAAATGAAATCTTAGCAATAATAATATGTGAAGTCATATGATCATATAGTTACCACAGTGCCCAGTATACAAAAGTCATTGACATGTTAGTTATTATTACCACTATTAGCATCTGACTCTTTTATACTTTTAATTATTATTTTCCCATTATCTTCTACTTGTCATTTCCCTGTCCTCGGTGAGCCTTTTAAAGATGAGGAATCCATTGTTTAGCACCAGAAGCTAGACATGCCTAGTTCATGTTCCAGCGATAGTTTTTGTCTTACAAAGCCCTTTTTCTTGGAATTTTTTCTTGACCTAAATTTTCTGTCTCTAGAGTGCCTGACCTAACTTCTCTTACTCATGTTTATATTATGTGACTCCTATTTGTCTGTAGTTCAGACAAATGGATTACTATGACAGGGCAGCAAAGCCATGATTTCTTTAGTAAATATCATGGAAAACACACGATAATCCTGGGATCTATTGCTCATCCATTCCATATTTTAAACAATAACACTTAAAGAAATATGTGTTCAGAATCATGGTATTCCTTCTATGTTTTTTTTTAGCAGAATACACATTGTTGTGTTAATATCACAGTTAGGACTGTTGCCAACCTCATGTTAGTCTGGTGACACCATTTCCTGTAGTCATCTAAAATTAAATTCTATTCCTCTGATTATCATTGTGAGCCCTATGTTTGTTTTACACAGCTAGCCTTCTGTTTTCTTTTTCCTTTGACAATTGAACAGGGATTA
>PVLC010010772.1:0-49181 GCA_004027655.1 Graphiurus murinus
AAAAAAAAAAAAAAAAAAAAAAAAAAAAAAAAAAAAAAAAAAAAAAAAAAAAAAAAAAAAAAAAAAAAAAAAAAAAAAAAAAAAAAAAAAAAAAAAAAAAAAAAAAAAAAAAAAAAAAAAAAAAAAGAAATAAAATGTACCAAAAAAAGTCAATATAAGTATTTAGATGATAACAAAGATTTAAATCAAGAAAGAACCAAAGAATTTTTCAACAAACATAGCTATGATTATTGGTTACTTTAATTCAAACATATTTCAAAAACTAGACACTATAATTTTGTGCATATAAAATAAAGAATTAAACAAAACATAAAACTAGGAGAAAATATAAGTGAATATGATTTGATTTTGCATAAGGTGTTCATAAATGTAATGCTAACATTTGGATTAGTTATGATATAAATCACTGGTAGGCTGCATACAAAAGTAAATTTTATAATTCAACAAAAACGAATAGCAGTAAGTTCATATTGTAGAATTCATAAGAATTCAGAAACTGAAAACAGGTGTCTACATACACATAACATACCTTTTTTGAAAATTCTAAACAAAGAAAGTATTATCAACTTTAAATGGTAAAATATCTTAAAAGAAAAAGTATAAATTCTCAAGACTTAAAGTATTTAATCACAATTATCATCCAAATCACAATTATCATAAAACAAATGCATATCAAAACAATAATAAACTATCATTTTACTATCATAATTAGTGTATTCTAAACATAATGATACTTCTTTGTGTTAAGATTTTGGAAAAAACATTGGCGTATGCTGTTGATAATAGTATGCATTTAAAATTATTCTAGAAGGCAGAGATTCTGTATATTCAGAGCTTATAAAATGCATTTACTTCTATTGAACATTCTCAATTCTAATGGATTTCAAGAAAATATTACAAATATTTAAAAACATTATGCATTTATAGCAGTATTATGTTTGAAACATCATTTAGAAGCATCAACGTCATTAAAGATCACTATAATGGAAAACTATTATGCCATTAAATATCACATTAACATTACATATTAATGATCTGTGTCAATACTCACAATAATTGCTAAATTAAAATATGCACAATAATTGCTAAGCAAAAGTGCACATCACAAAAGAGTGTACTCAGAAGGAATTTTTTCTTACTATATTTCCAGATTGATAGAAAATACCAGAAGGACATATACCAAATTATAATGTTTCAATTTTGTGTAGTTTTTATTTTGTAATAGTAGTAATAATTGACATTTCTAAGTCATTTTATATATATCTAAGCATATAAAAGCTAAGCATTTTATCTTTTTGCTGTTGTTGTTGTTGCGGTACTGGAGATTGAATTCAGGGGTATTCTACCTCCTAGCTATACCCCCAGCCCTATTTTTTATTCTTTATTTTGAAACAGGGTCTCACTAAGTTTCAGAGTGCCTCACTAAGTACCTGAGGCTGTCTGTGACCCCGGATGTTCAGGTCACAGCCTCCCAAATGCTGGGATTACAAACATGCGCCACCACGCCCGGCTTAAGCATTTTATCTTGATACCACTTAATAATCCTCATACAAATTCTGGGAGAAAGAAATTACTAATTATCTTTCTTTTACCAATGAGGAAACTGAAGTTTTTAGAAGATAAAATGTTTATTAGACTATAGATCTAATTGGTACCAGAATCAAACAGACTTTGGACCTAATCTGACCCAGACTTTTTTTCTTTTATGTATATGTATGTACATTTGGGATATTTGCAAAGACTTATAAGTATTATTAGAAATAAAGATGAGCATTTTACTGAAAAGGAAACAAAACTAGTAGTCCTCATATTCATTCTTTTTTCTTGATTATCTGATAAAACTTTTTTATATTTTAATATATATTCTCTTGAGATAGATAACTGGAAAACATGTACTACTTTTAAATGATACAATTTATTATCATAAACAATAACCCTAGACAGAAAACTATACTACTAGTGTCAGAGTAAAAAAAATATCTATACAATGATGGTTCTAAATAAAATGAAAATATTGAAGAGGAAAAAGGAGGAAAGGAAGGAAGATGCAAAATAGATAAAAAAGACAGAATGGAAAGAAGAAGCAGGAGGAAAAATACCAACATGTCCCAATATTCATTGTGTGTGGATGTGTGTGGTACTGGGAATTTAACCCATTGGCATTCTACTTCTGAGCTACATCTGCAGCTCGCTTTTATTTTTTATTTTTTAACAGAGTCTGACTAAGTTGCTGATGCTGGTCTCAAATCTGGGATCCTTCTGTCCCAACCTCCCAAGTACTAGAATTAGAAGAATGTGCTACCATTCCCAGTTAAATGTTTAAACCATTGTAACTCAATTATTTTGGAGGCTTGAGTCATTATTAGGAGTATTATATCAGGAAATACTATTGTGAAATTCTGGGTGCTCTGTGATTACTGACAATAAATTTTGGCTATGCGAGTGTCTTTTTTCTGTTTAATTTTCTCTCCATATTTAATTACATTGACTGAAATATCACTGTGGATTTTATAACGCTCATTTAACTTTATGTTATAGTTGTTTCAAATACATATTTAGCTCCCCAATTTTTATTTGATAATGTGATGTGGTGTGTGTGTGTGTGTGTGTGTGTGTGTATGTGTGTGTGTGTAGAACACTGTGCCCATGATGTGAAGTCCTCTCCTCAGTGTCCAACTTCAAGGAAACTTCCCCTTCATCTACATGACATGACAAAACTTATTTCCAGTGTGATTATCTGCTAAAATACAGGAATCTAAAATTCTTTCAGAAAGATTCTGCTGGAATTTCACACATTTGTCTTCCTTAGTTAACTATTCTCCATATGATATGCTGAAAATTTGTAGAGACAGAAATCTATTAAGAGAATATAATTCAGGGAATAGAAGTCCACTCAGTTTTTCAAATATTTAAAAATATTCTTAGCTCTAATCACATCTGGATAAAGTGATGTACTCAGATCATGTTGTATCAGTTATTACTTTAATAAGTACCCCCAGAGTTGTTTCCATTGTAAAGATATTATCAAGGACAACTGTCACTCTTATTACAGAGACATTTGTTACTTAATATAAGAAAGGTTGAATAGATGCAATTTTCCTGAGAACTTGGTGATTCACCATTTTTTGAACTTAATGATATTAAATAGTGGAACTGATTTTTTTTTCTCATCAGCCAATTGATGGTTTTGGTTTAAATCAGGGGATTATAAATGGGTCTCAAAAGTGAACACTTGAGTATAAAATGCATGCATTTAACCTTATACTTGATTATCTTTTAATCTACAATTTTTATTTTTCTTTCTTTTTATTTTTATTTTCAACTCTATTTTAATATATGCTGAAGTTTTATTTGTTACATGCTCTCTTCAGCAACCTAGGTTTTTTCTATCCTGCAGAAGTGCATACAAGATGCTTGACTGAATGAATGAATAAACTATTTTCTGAAACCATTATAGATGATGTTAAGAGTGGTAATGCCTGCTTATAAATACATGTGAAATCAATTTAAATATAATTAGCAATATAACTTTGTGTTAATTTAGGTTGCCTTTTTTGTGTGTGTGTGATACTGGGGATTGAACTCAGGGGCATTCTACCTCCAAGCTAAGTTGCGGAGGGCCTCACTAAGTAGCTGAGGCTGGTCACGAACCTGGATCCTCCAGTCTCAGCCTCCCAAATGCTGGGATTACAAGTGTGTGCCACCATGCCCAGCTTGCAATGTACACGTTTTAATTCAAGAGTTATTTTATCCACAGATGTTTAAAATTTGAAAGTATAAGTAATATATTATTTTACTTTTTAAATATGACTTAACTTTATTTTTGTGAATCAACTGTGTCTGACCCAAGCATGCTACACAAAACACAAAGTTGTCAAGGAATGTCATCACAAAGAAACAAATGCCAGTGTACTATTTGTACTTGTGTACTTCTCAAACTGCCAGATCAAACCCCAGATTCTAATTCCCCTATTTATTATGTTTGTGTAAACGTCTTAATTTTTTAGTTCAGTTTAGTTTCCATTAGTTTCATGTAAGAATTTACTGAAATACTACACAAGGAATATTCATTGGCTACAAGAAACTCATCATAAAAATCAGTGTAAAAAGAAAGTGTTCGGTAATTTTGCCTTTGCTGTGAGTGTATGGCATATTACTCTGGGTTTGAGAAGTTTTATCTAGGATGATTCAAATTAGCCATAAAAATCAGTATGATGTATCTTCATGAACACATCTAAGTCAATCACTAAACTGACCTTGAGAAGGAGGGAGGAGGAGGGAGTGGGCGGGAATTGGGGAAGGGTTAAATGAGAAATGTGTGCATGGATGTCTTTACCTATACTAGCTTGTACTTAACAAAGATGTGTGGTTACAATGCACCAAATAATGGAAAGATGAAAAAAAAAAAGGATTTGTTAAAGTTACACCAGGAGATTTTTTATCTACATAATGCAGAGCCCATTTCTATTAATGTCGCGGAAACAGCTAAGACATTTGTAGATCGGCTTCAAGCCTTGGTGACTACCTGGTCCTCGTTTACCTCCTTGCTGGGAGGAGTTATCATAGCAACCACAATAGTCATTCTAGGCTTATACATTCTACCACTCTTTGTACGTCTAGTGATCAATGCCTATGTTAGTATACAAGCAGATTTACATGGAATAAAAATGCAAGCACTGCCTTGCACAGGGCCTGGTAGTCAATGACGGGTTTGATTTTCTCAGGGCAATATCAACCTAAGACAGGGCTCATTGAATGACTCATTGAGACCCCATGGCAGGTAAGATTAAGCACTTTGTAGGAAATGACCTAAGAGAGGCACAGTCCTTCATGCATTTTAAAATAAAAATGGGGGAGTTGTGGGAGCCCAGGTGGGCCCTTTCCCCCCTGGCAGTTGCTATCTGCATATATGAGTAATTATACTGACTCTTCTGCTATGGCTACATTGGCATCTTGAAGTCTGGAGATTGCCCCTAGGATGTGTAGATGAAAGACCCTCCTACTTCTTAGAAAGTAAATATATGACCCTAAAGGAGTATGGGTTTATAACTCTAGAAAGTTTGCTTTACCAGGCTATGTTAAGAAGGTGGGCTATACATGTAAAACGAAGAAGTGGTGCGGTTTGTGATCTGACAGTGATTGATATGTCATAAATGTCTATGTAACTCTGTTGTACTCAAGAAATGTATAAAAAAATCCGTGCTGAAAAAAAAAAAGTATAACCTAAGCCTATATTTAAACAATAAAGTAGTTGATTAAAAAACAACGACAACAACAAAAAAACTTCTGCTTGTGCTATTTAAAATTAAGGATAGTCATGTGGACATGTGAGCAAGAGAAAGAAGTCTTGGATGCCTGACTTAAGGGGGCAAAGATGTTCCTTGGAGATGACTCTTCAAGAAACCTTTCCTCACTGGCTCCTCCTTGGCTGGACAAAGCATCTTGTCCCTTTCACTTCCTATTCCTATCAGAGGATAGCATTGTTTTCATCTATCTACTTATTGTCTAATTCCTATGTCCTTTAAAATTTTATACCACCGATAAGCTTACTTTTTGATGAATTGAATTAGGAAAATGAACAGGGCATTCAGAAATATAATAGACAAGCAACATTATCATGTGATACAGGTAAGTTTACATTCATTCCATCTAACTCCAGACTAGATCTTGACATTTTGGCAATTACCAATAACAAAATTGAAAAATGAAATATTTATGTACCTCACTAAGTTAAAAATAAGTACAAGATCAAAAGGAGAAAAAACATGGTTAGGCACACTGATAAGGTATTGCAATTTTTAAAAAGTTTAATAATCATTGATCTTCCTTAAAGTAATATGAAAAAAAAACCTTCATATATAGCCATTGGGTTTTTTCTCTGCTTCCTAAAATCTAAGTGTTAAAAATAAACACACAGCAAGTAATAAAACCTGAGCTTTCAGAAATCCCATGTCATTTGATTTATTTTACTCTAGAAAACATATGTTTAAGTAATTTCTTATCTTCCTTAAAATCAATTGAATTCCCTCTAAAAATCAAATGTACAAATTCACGTTATATATTATATATGTAAATAATTTAAATGTGGATATATAATATACATATGTAATATACTAAATATATAATATACATACAATACGCATCAGTATATATGTATATATGTACCATACACATATATATTTCCAAAATATTTTAGATGTATGGATAAAATGTACATATATATTACGTATAAAACATACACATATATAATACATATTAGTATGTGTATGTGTACTGATAACACATACATACATAGAAGATTCGGAAACAGACCCACGTGCTTACAGTCAATTGATTTTTGACAAAGGAGCCAAAAGTATACACTGGAAAAAAGATAGCCTCTTTAACAAATGGTGTTGGCAAAATTGGTTAACCATATGCAGAAAATGGAAATAAACCCCACTTTCTCACCTTGCACAAGAGTCAACTTGAGATGGATCAAAGTCCTGGAAGTCAGACTAGAGACCTTGCAGCTACTTGAAGAGGGTATAGGACCAACACTTCAACACATAGGCACAGGTAAAAACTTTCTCAACAAGACCCCAAAGGCACAAGCAACTCAAAGGAAGATCAATACATGGGATTGCATTAAAATGAAGAGGATTAAACTGTGCAGCAAAAGAAATTCAAGAACCTCAACAGAGAACCCACAGAATGGAAAAATTTTGCCAGCTACTGTTCTGATAGAGGTCTAATATCTAGGATATACAAAGAACTCAAGAAACTCACAGCTAAGAAAACAAATAACCCAATCAAAAAATGGGCAAAGGATCTAAATAGATACCTCACAAAAGAAGAAATACAAATGGCCAATAAATGTATGAGGAAATGTTCTAATCATTAGCAATCAGAGAGATGTAAATACACACACACACACACACACACACACACACACACACATATTTTTTTTTCCCAAAAATATTTTATCAACTTTGCTGTTACATTCTGCTATCTTTGGGGCCAGTATGATTATGGTCTTGCCAGAAAAACAACACATAGTCTTTCCAAATCTATAAAACAAATAAATTACTTTAAATGACTATTTCCATCAGAAGATAGAAGTTTCTAGGCTCTTTTTGGTATACAATTTAACAAAAGAAGAACCACTGAATATAAGTTTGATTACAGATATAAAACAAGCACACAAAATGAGTCGAGAAATTTAATGAAAGCATGTGATTTATTTGCAATTTGTCTGTTGTTTTTATTTTCTACTAAATCAGTAACTTTATGTAGAAGGAATATTTTCCTCTTGTAGTTCATTAATTTTCAAGACACCAATTCATTTCCATGTTGTTTTTCACAGAAAAGCAAACTGTGTTGACAGAAGTAGCACAGTGGCCACGGAAGCCAAGCCGGAAACTTCTTTGCTCTACTTGTGCTGACACTGTAGCCTGAAACTGTTCCTGTACTCAAAGTCTTGATAAATGTTTCTTATTTTAGAAACATGAATTCTTCCAAGGTGCCTCTGGGGGAAAGCCCTTCAAGGTTTTGTGATTTCCTCTAAATGTTTAAAATCATGCTCTCCTTATGTGTTCTGAGTAACAATTATTGGCTTCTTTCCTGGAAATAAAATGTACTTTAGTTTTTTTTTTTTTTTCCCTCTTTTTATTAGCCTCATGCCGTGTCCTGCTTTATCCTAAAATTGTAATTTAGTTTTATCATCCTAGTGATAAAAATAATGATTTTAGTTCCTTTTTTGAACCCCCACGGCAGAGGTAAAGAAACTGACAAGTAAAGTAGGAAAAAAAAAGCACAATGAAATATTAAATAGTAGCCATTTATATTACAAAATAGTGGTATGACTAGCGAAAATGACTTTAAATGGCATATTTCATTAATTTTGCTTGCATTTAGGACAGAGATTTTTGTCATATTGAATACACATTAGTAATGATATATATGTGCTATTCAGAAGTCAATAGTGAGTAAAGCTTTTGGATGAAATATTCAACATTAAATTATGAAATGTTTTTGGATTCAGTTAGTACATAGAACACATTAAAATGTCATTATTCTAGCTTGTATACTTAATAAAATGATAAATTGCTTACTACATAACTAAAAAAATTACAAAATAACATTTATAGTATGGTCCTAATCATGTAAAATTATATATGATATATAGAAATGCATGGAAATATTATAAAAAAATTTTAAGTGGTATGATTGTATTTTTTTTGTACTGGGTGAACCCAGGGATGCTCAATATCCAAGCTACACCTCCAGCCCTTTATTTATTGAAACAGGGTCTTACTAAGTTGCTGAGGATCTCACTGAATTGCTGTGGCTAGCCTCAAACCTGGGATCCTCCCATCTCAGACTTCCAAGAAATGATGTTGCAGGCATGCAGCACCACACATGACTCATTATATATTTTTTAGAAAATACATGTAAAATATACAGGTGAGGATGTATATAAAGGTAAAATCAGCAATAATAAAGAAATGAAAACAATGGACTATACCTTTAAATTTATGCACAGCACAAAATATAATTATTAAAAAGAGAGCAATATTTTTCTTAGAAATGTGAGAGTTAATGCAAATAATTTTTAAATAGCATATGACAAGCAAACAATGACAATATTAAAGGCAAAGCAACATATACGGTATATAAACTTATACTAGCCCTTTAACTTTAAAGAGGTACAAATAAGACATGCGTGGATGTGCACCTTGTAATCCCAGTACCTGGGAGGCTGAGACAGGAGGATTACAGGTTTGCAGCCAGCCTCAGCTACTTAGTAAGGTCCTCTGCAACTTTGTAATACCCTGTTTCAAAATAAAGTATAAATAAATAAGGCAGGGGGTATAGCTTAGAGGTAGAATACCCCCCCTGGGTTCAATCCCCAATACTGCAAAAAAGGAAGTATAAATAAATTAAAAGAATACTAAGCTTGGCATGGTGGTGGGCACCTAAAGTCAGAGCTACTGGGGAGACTGAAAGAGTTTCATCAATTGAGACTTGGAGTTTCTGCCAAGGCACACAGAAATCTCCCCTCTCTACACAAAAGAGAATATTTGAAATGCAAAAAGATCATATATATATATATATATATATATATATATATATATATATATATATATTTGTGTGTGTGTGTGTGGTACAGGGGATGGAACCCAGAGGCATTCGACTTTCGAGCTACACCCCCAGGCTGATTTTATTTGTTATTTGGAAACAGGGTTTTCCTAGGTTGATGAGAATCTTACTACTTCCTGAGGCTGTCCCTGAACCTGCCATCCTGCTTTCTCAGCATCCCAAGTATAGGGATTACAAGTGTGTGCCACCATGCTGGCTAAAAAATCATATTTTCATAAGGGCATTGAAGTAAAACTTATTAATAATTATATGGGTAAAATCTATATAAAATATTTTTAAAGTTCATGTATTCACATAGATTGATCCATTTCTTGAAATCTAGGGAAACAAATTAGAAATGTAGATGAAGTTTATATGTCTTATTTTTCTTTATTTTGCAATTGTAAAGTTCCATTTATAATTGTAGAATAAAGAAAATAAGATGTAACAGTTGAGCAATATATGGTAAAATATTAAATAAAATTTCAGTATTATTAAGTTGTTTAATATGTGAAAATATACACATTGCATATTAAGATAATAGTTGTGCAGTGCATATAAATATAGGTTTATGTTCACATATGTTTAACTATGTCATAAAAACATAAAGTAAATGAGAAGACAATAACTCAACATAATATAACCCTGAATAAAAAATTACATGCTATTTATCTATCTGCACACTTTTCAGCATATTCTAACTATTCTATAATTTGTATAATCAAAAGATAAGTAAATTTTTCAATTAAATAGTTTTGTATTCAATGATAAATTTTTCTCAAGCCCTTCTGTTTCATTACCAATAATTTACTGAAACATGGATATTAAAGAATTTTTATCACATTAAAAATTTTCAAAAGAATATATAAATTGTTCAAAAGTAATTTTGTTTGTTTACCTTTACCAGGGTATTCAAAAGATGACTATACTCAAGGTTAAATGACTATATTACTAAATCACTAGTAATTCTTTCGAGTATAAGAATTTTCAACTTTGTTATCAACATAAAAAAATAACTGCAGGTTATTAATAAAATGATGCAATATAATACAAACAGAATGTAATAATCACATGTAGGCATGTCATAAATTTAGGAGCTCTTTTGAATTAAAGCAACTAATATTTCTTGTAAAAATCATCACTACTACATGTAAGACATAATAATCACTTTACATTTACCACACAAAGAAATTATTTGCCAGCCAGGCGTGGTGGCAACACGCTTGTAATCCCAGTACTTGGGAGGCGGAGACAAGAGGATTGCAGGTTTGCAGCCAGCCTCAGCAACTTAGTGAGGCCATGTGTAACATAGTGAGACCCTGTTTCAAAATAAAAGAATAAAATAGGGCCGAAGGTGTGGCTCAGAGGTAGAATGCCCCTGAGTTCCATCTTGAGTACCTCAAAAAAAAAAAAAAATGTACGAAATTATTCATCCTTTGCCTTTATAAGCAGACATTATTAACTTTAACTGACAGATGAGAAAACATGTTCAGAAAGGTAAATAATTTGCATAATGCCACACTATGTTTGCAACAATTTAATTGAATTCAGCGAAACTGTCCTGAGCATCCTTAGGATGGATCAAATAATATGCAAAAGAGAAAGGTAAATAGATTGGAACACTCCTATGGATGACTGCTGCCTATTAAAGAGAGAAAAAGTACATTTCTACTAGTTTAACAGTATATTTTCTATACAAAGCTACTGAGTATGTTCTAAGAAAACTTAGAGGAGTTTTATTTTAATTGCAATAGGAGATGAAGGAAGTTTGTTTCTGTTTTGTTTTATTTTTGCCCCTTATGTTTGGCAGAGAGGCCCTCTATGGAGAGATGTAGGAGGTAATAGGGTAAATGGGTCAAGTATAGGGATGGAAGATGTCAGGCCAAGGCAACTGCAGAGTTGCTTGCTGAGATTATGTATGAACAGAGTTACATATAATTCAGTCATCTGTTTGTGCAGAAAAGTAGATTTGATCTGTAGTATCCTAAAGGATACTGAATAAATATATAGTACAGTATCTATAATGTTCACAAACGCACACATACACACACACATACACACACACACACACACACACACACACACACAAGCATGTGAAAAGGGAATCTTAGCCTCACATTACATCTCTTTTAATTTGGTAACATGTTTTTAATTTAGACTGAAACTTTCATAGAGTGGCTAGAATTCATTTCTAGTTATGTTGCTAGAGTGAAAAGCATTTTAATAGATCTAGCAATATTTAAAAACTACTTAAGAAATTCTACCCATGAGATTTCAAACCAAATATCATTTTCTCGTATATTCATTGTTTGCAGGACATTGTAAAACATCAGTATCCCCACAATGACTTCAAATGCTTTTATGTACTTGAGTAGAATGCTTATTAAATCTAGAATTCAGTGGTATTTCCTCTTTTATTGTATGAGTCATTTATCTCTCTCTTATGGATTTTAAACTTAGCATGCTTACTTGTAAAGCAGTCGGCCTCTCCCAATCCATTTGATATTTTAAACATGTTTAAAATGTTTTTATAAAAAACACCAAAATGTCTACACCAAAGGTTTTCTTTTTAAATTTTCTACTACACAGTAAATGGCAAAAAATAATTAAATAAGTTGAATTTAAGAAGCATTAGTTATGACAAAATCATTACTAACTTCATCAGAGCTCCATATTAGGACTATATGATTGTTGCCAGGAACATTTAGCTGTAAGAATTTAAGGTGTGTCCACTGAACACATCTTAAATTCTGATGAGTAGAAGCATCAGTGAGAATGCTTGGTACCTGTTCCACAGAGTGGAAATTCTAAATGAGAAAAAGAAATGATTACCTAAGACATTTTAAAGCAAAGCTCACCTCATGAATGGGTAGATGACTCATTCTGCTTTATGGAAAATTACATTATGAAATATAAAATGAAACAAAGATTGCGAGTATTTATTCCCTTTTCAGCAACAGTCATGCTTTCTGTTCTCTCAGGCCTTTAGTGCTCTCTTGCTATGGCCTCCAGCTTGCCACCTGGAGGCCACACCTTGGGCTGCCTCTATTTTTCCAACCCTATTTTTTTCAGCTCGCTTTATTGATTGCTCCTTATATTCTCGTTCCATAAATGTTAAAGTACCACTTTCATGTTGATTTTTGCTCACTCCCTTTGACATTTCATCCAGACCCTTTGGTATCAATGTTAAAATTCTGAAAACTAACAAATATATAGTCAAACTCTCTCTTCCCTCAATCCCCGAACAACCTTTGACTACTAGATGTTGCCACTTGGATGTCTAAGATCACTCCAAGGTTGACATTCATCTAGAATGTCCCACAAAGACTTGTGTGTTGAAGCTTGGTACTCAGCTAGTGACACTACTGATAGGTGGTGAAAAATGTAGAAAGTGGGGCCCAGTGTGGAAAGGTAGGTCACAGGGTTTGTTCCCTTGGGCATATCTTGTCCCAGGCCCGCCCCTTGCTCATTTGTGCTTTTGTGTGCTTTCTCTTTGCTTCCTATCCAATAAAGCTCTTCCACATGCTTCCTGCCATGATGTATGCCTTTCCATAGGTCCATGGTGAGGGGGCAAAGCCACCATGGACTAAAACCATAATTTGATTTTTCTGAGGTACTTTGTCACAGTAACGGGAAGTTGACCAACAGAATGCTTCCAAATGAGCTCTTAAGAGCTCCTCCAAAATTGATTCTCAAAAGTGTCAAAATTGATTCTTAAAATGTCATTCTCATTTCTGAAGGTCATGATTCCATTTTCCAATTTTTCTAAATAAGAACTTGAAAGTCATCCTTGACCCAGGGATTGGGCTTTTATGTGTCTGCATTGACCAGCTAACAGATGTAGGTCGCCCTGGAAAAAGAATGTGACCCTGGGTGATGTGATCCTCCTGTCTGGAAGGGATATGGCTTTGAGCTGTCAGTCATCATCATTCTCACCAGCTGGTACAATGAGTGATTCCATCTCAAAGAGGATGGGATTTGTGCTTCGTATCACTGCATCCAGTGCAGATACCATCTTGAAGCAATCGAAAATGCTGTGGCATAGTGTAAGTTTTATGATTATGTCATAGGAGTTGCTCAGGTTCTTAGCTTATGTTTTTACTCATAGGTATGTACTGTGAAGTTTACCTGTGTTATCATGTAATAAGCAGGCAGGGTTCATGCAATAACTATATCAAGTTAGTATCTTCCACTGTATACATTTAGACTTTGCATACTTTGGTGTAAATAATAAATTACAGAAACTGTAAGAAAGAAAGAAGTATAGGTGTTTTTTTAACTTTTGAAAAATATATTTTAAAGTTTTTTCTGCTAAATTGTGGTAATTTTTTAGTATTTATATTGAATTATGTGTAGTCCTTTTATTGAGCATTCATTGGATAATTTTAAAGTAATGCTCCAGTTGTAATGGGTTCATTCAATTGCATTTGCTGTAGTATGTTTTGTTGTTGTTGTTTTGTTTTTTGTCAGGAATGCTGATGTTCCATTCATTTTTTAAAGTTACAATTTATTGTGTAAGGGAAGAAGAAACACTTATACAGATCATTTTAAGTGTACTTCAAAGAATGATATTTTGTAATGAATGTCTGAGAGAACTTGCAATATTTAGCTGGAGAAAATTTAAAATTTAATATTTATGGAGGACATAAATATGCACTGCAAATAATTGGGGAGTTTGCAGTGGCAACAGAATTTAAAACTGGTATAACTGGTAATATGTGAAAGAATATTAGTGACAGGAGAGTAGTCTTCCACTTAATATGAGAAGGAACTTTATGATGATTGTTACCATCAGACAATGAAATGCATTCCTGCAAGAGTGGATAATCCCTTGTTATTGAAGTTAGCCTAATGTCTTGCCTTTTTTCCCTTGCTCCATTCCCTTTATCTTTCTTCCATTTTTCTTTTTTTCCCACAGTTCTATGATGAGTCATTCAACAATCCTCTAATGGTAGGCATTTATATTGTTTCAAAGCTAGTACAAGAAGCTGGGGGTAGGATTGGGGATGGGAGGATGGGAGGATGGCGAAGATTAGTCAATGAACTCAAAATTATATTTAGAAGGAAGTGTATGTTCTGCTGTTCTTTTGTACATTAGAATAACTAGTGTAAACAATAATGTATTGTTTATTTCAAAACAGATAAAAGAGAGGTGTCTGAATGTTCTCATTACAAATACATGTTAAATGGAGGTTTTCAAATATAAGATAGTAGACTATTTTGTTGGAATGATGCAAACAGGACTCAAACATTGTTTATATTCTCTAGATAAACTAAGATCTTTCAGTACCTAGGATTCCATGATTCTTCATAAAGAATTTTGAAGAAATTTTCCTGTACATTATTTTAAGGTAAATGAAATTGAAGTAAATTATTAACAGTAATTAAAGGAGAGGGGGGGGAGAACAATTACAATCATACTATTTTTCAATGTTTAAGTATATTTTAGTTTAGAGTAAATACAAAGACAATATTATATTGAAACAAAGTCAGAAATATATTTTGATTAATTGAATTTTCTACCCATGAAGGTTAGTGTGAGAAAATTAATATTTTAGGCTCACTTTCCCCTGCTTTGATCTGGAGAATAGGTTATTTTTCTTTCTCTGATTGACTCACAGAGGCAGGATAGAATAGAGCAAACAATAGAATAGGAAATGTGGGCAAAAATTCCATTATTAATATGGAACTATCCTTGATTATATGTCATGGGTTACTATGGCATATACTTTATCTGGTTTGATAGTAGTTTTATGTCCAGTGTTCTCTCTCTTAGGGAAGGAATGAGGACTACACTGAAAGCTGAAGCTTAGTTCCAGAGGAGCCATGATCATAGTATTTTTTTGGGGGGGGGGGATTGAACCCAGAAATATTATACCTCCAAGCCCTTTTTATTTTTAAAAGGATCTTTCTAGCTTGATGACAATCTTGCTATATTGCTGAAGGTGTCATTTAACCTGTGATCTCCTGTCTCAGCCTCCCAAGTACTGGGATTCCAGGCATGCACAACCACATAGACTAGTCAACACTCTCAAGGGGTTAATGTGCATTAACCAAGGGGATGAAGAAGAGTCATTGGAATCACTTCTGTTTCTTCACTTTTACATTGCTAATGTATTAAAAAGTATTTAAATCAGTCAACAAAGTTATTGATATTGAAGAATAAAGGCAGAGTATGATACATGCTAAATAAATTTAAACTATTAACTTGAAGTACAGAACTAATTTCTAATACAAACTTTATATTGCATGCTAGAATTTGCTTCTTGTGTAATTGAAATAAAAAATTAATAAATGATAATAACATTTTAATAGAAGAAATATGACTCTTACAACCTTTGGAATTTCGGTTTGAATTAATATCTGAATGCAATGGTCTATAAATGTAAAATTATATGTCACATTGGTTTAAAAATGTAATATGTTAACATCTCATATTTGCTTTTGAAAAATATTCATAAGCTTGATTTAAAAATTTTAGTTTAATACAGTAATCTTAAGAACAATAAAATGACAAGCTGTACATATAAGTATATATAAAACTTCTGAGTAATTTTTAAATTGGAAAATGTTCAGTAAAGTTGAATCTCAGTTAACTCTTACACGTTTTCCTTTGGGTTAACTCAAGTTTTAGTATGTTTCTTGTCTTTCTTTTTCCCTGTCTTTTCACCTATGTCTCTCTTCTCTCCCTCCTTTCTTCTATCCTCCTTATTGAAATATAAATATATATTCTCATTTTTCATGTGTAATATTATTTATTTCTTTATTTATATAGGGGCTGGGGGCTGGACCCAGGGGCATTCTACCTCTGAACTACATACCCACACTATTTTATTTTTTATTTTAAAACAGGGTCTCACTAAATTGCAGAGGGCCTCACTAAGTTGCTCAGGCCATGAACCTGTGATCCTCCTGTCTCAGCCTCCCAAATACTGGGATTACAAGCATGTGCCACCACGCCCAACTAATATCTAATAAT
The DNA here is from genome assembly GCA_004027655.1 of Graphiurus murinus. Taxonomy (NCBI): domain Eukaryota; kingdom Metazoa; phylum Chordata; class Mammalia; order Rodentia; family Gliridae; genus Graphiurus; species Graphiurus murinus. Next base: position 16,100 of record PVLC010010772.1, read on the forward strand.
TTTGTACATGATATAATCTATATACCTATCAATTTTAGGCATAGATAATTACATCAACCCAATATGCAGGTTAACAGCACATAAAGCAAAAATTTTTTTCTGTGGTTTTAATTTGAATTTTTTAAGTCAAAATATAAATGAAATCAATAATTGAATGCATGAGAATTAGTGACTAGAAGACAGGTTACTGAGGATAAGAATCAAATGTGTTGACTCGTATGAATTAAATAGATATATTTATTAGTAGCATTTTAAAATAATTGCCAATTGTTTGTTCTTCACATATTTTATTAGCATAATCTTCATTTATGAGGTACAAATGAGAGAAATAGCAACAATAAAATGTGAAGTGTGTGTGTGTACTTTATACCTGTAAATAGAATGAGAGCTTATATTAAATTACTTTCCCTATTCTAAATTGTTTATAACTTATTTACCCATGTCATTTCAAAATTATTCCTCTAAGAAAATTAATTAAAATTGCATAAATATTTGAATGACATTATAGATATTTATGTTTATTTAATTTTTGAAATAAAACCATGGTTCTGAAACATGGGAGAATAAAACTATAAATATCAATCTTAATAAGATAGAAAAAAAAGTATTCCTATTAACATATTCCATTAGGGAAAATAAACTAAAAGGTATACTTATTTTAAAATGCATGGGACATTTATATTACCCTTTAGATGCCACACAGAAATCAGATAACTATAGTATTATGCATAAACCTATTTTATTTTTCCAATTATTAAACAAGACACAAGTTGTAATAATCAAAGGTATTTCCTCGTAAGCTAAGGAATTGCACTTTACAGATAACTTAATTTTTTTGCCTGTCATCTGTTTCTGCGAGGGCTTAAGAATATTCACTTATTCCCACAGATAAATTTTATTGTTAATTTAAAAAATTAGAACTAAATCCTTTTAAAGTTGGATTAAAATTACTTGTAAAATATAAAATGATTTATCCCCAACACAGATTATTTGAATATTTATCAGAATCCTAGAATTATACTGACATGGACTTTAATAATGAACAACACCTTGTAGTAAATTTATTTGTCTTTAACTTTCTGGTTCTTATTTACCTGCATTTCAAATTAATAGAACTATTGTTTTACCTTCTAAAACTTCCAAATTCTCTGGGATTTATACAAACTTCAAAATAATGCCCAAAGTGCTATCTCTCCTATTATAGCACTGGATTACCCACTTTAGACTAGAAACTGATATGTAAAGAAAATAATTGGATATACCAGGTAAACTGTAGAATTATTTGAATTCCTTACTTGTAAAACACTTTCACATCGTCTCAATGTGGGTTCTAATGGGATTAAAGAAACCTACCGTAATATTTTCTGTGTATAGTGTCTGTAAATATTGATCAGACCATCTTTTGTCAGATCATTCTAATTGATGACATTTCAAAACACAAAAGAAAAGAACTCCCACAAAATTCTTATATAGTCTTTAAACTTAAGTATTCTATCCACTGGAAAAACGCAAGTAAAAATAACAAAATCTTTAACACATGCTTTTAATAATGATGTTAAATTATTAAATTTTGATGGAAAATTATGGTTTTCAAACTTGTGATTATTTTTATTTTCAACTTATATAGTATATGTCAGAAAAGGAATCTAATTACACTAGAGACAGTGACAATTATGCTCACTTTGTGCTTCTTTGCTGAAGTAATATGTATATAATAAAACAATCATAATTATTTATGCAAATATATTTTTATTTCTGAGATGATTAGTCAGTGCTTTTTTTTTTTTTTTGTGGTACTGGGGATTGAACTCAGGGGCATTCTACCTCCGAGCTATACCCCCAGCCCTATTTTTTATTCTTTATTTTGAAACAGGGTCTCACTAAGTTGCGGAGTGCCTCACTAGGTAGCTGAGGCTGGCCACGAACCCGGATCCTCCGGTCTCAGCCTCCCAAATGCTGGGATTACAAGCGTGTGCCACCATGCCCGGCTAGTCAGTGCTTTTTTTTAAGTGTCTGAATTACAATGACACAGAGTCGTTTATTTCTAGTTAAAAAGCACTAGTGACCAACAAATACATGTAATGATAAAATCTATGGGTCACAAAAAGTTCCTGAGGGATAGATATGTAGGGTGAACTAGCTTTAATATATAGAATAATGTATGGGAGAACATTATAGTATCATACATAATTGTAAAAATTGCTGAACAAAGAAAACTGAGAAGGGCAGGGAGCAGTTTGCATTCAAAGCCGCATATGGACAAGCTCTCTGAACTCTCATACCTGAACACAGGTCCAGATGAATAGGAAGTGTTGGAATAAGCTTGGAAGGACATTATTATTTACTGAAATCCAGGAGCTTGCTGAAATAGATATTAGAGGGGCAATGGTGGGAGAGAAATCAAGTATTTTGTTTAGGATGTGTTGTGTTTACAACCAGTGTCCTCATCTTAACTTCTGTACTAATATACAAACTGATCTTTTAGCTTCTACCTTTGTTTCACACTCTCTACCCCTACAGCATATTCCCCCATTATAGAGAGTATGATTATTTAAAACCCTAAGTCAGATCATATCATATTCTACTCAAAATCCTTCCATAGCTCTTACTCAGAGGAAAAGCTCAAGTCCTTATTGTAGAGTACAAAACTGTGTGACTTGTATCTCCTTCACCTCTCAACCCTCATCTCTGATTATTTCCCCTTAAAAAACTCTTCCTCCTGCACTAGCTCAGGTTTCCTAGGACAAACATTCTCTTAAGCTACTATCTCTATGGTTATCCTCTCTGACTAGATTTATTTTTCCTCCAGGTAATCACAGGCAAACTGCTCACCCAGTTCAACTCCTAACTCTATGTGACCAGCCCTAAAAGAGCTATCATATTTAAGAAATCACCTCATTTAGACTATCAAGCTTCCTCCATAATTTCTAAAACCTTTTAGGATTCTCTAGTTTTCCCTATTAGGTTTTATCATCATACTATATTCTTTGCTATTTATTATGTTAATTTTATTTGAAGATAATTTAAGACTTTGTATTTGCCAACATGGAACCTCTAAGAAGAACCCTTTTCTGCTTTTTTTTCAAACACCTAGTAAGTAGTAGTTGCTTAATAAATATTTTCCCAATAGATAACTAGGTGGTACACCTCTATTACTGAATACAAGTTTCAACTATAATCATTAGCAATGGTTGTAGCAACATAAGTACAATTTATTTTTACATAAATAAAAGCAGCATGGGTCTTATTTGGTGACAGTATATGATTGCTGCTTAATGGTTTTACACGAGTCCTTCATTAACAATCTAGACAGAAAGGTAAAGAAAATAATCAAAGGAATGCATATTCCCTACCTGTAAGCCACGTCCTAGATATTTCACATACTAATCTGTCTTACATTTCATTGTCCAAAATTAGTCACCTTGGCACAAAAAACAAAATAAGTTTGGGAGTTTAGTTTTTATTCTGTAAAAATCTATGTTCAGGAAAAATACAGGATTCTATCAGTAGAAAAGAAAGTTAAAGGAGATATTTATGGGCAACTAACCATCTCTGTTACAGAATCCAAATGCATATGAAGAGACAATTTGTTAAAGATGTAGTAACTGGATAAAACAGTTTAGCTAGCACCAGTCCCGGTTTGTGCATAATTTCTCAGAATAATTAATAGGCATTCTTTCTTAATATTCAAGGTAGAATATATGTATATATATTGTATTATATATTTATTGCCTACTCATATATATGGAATATTTTTCAAATTCACGTATATTTCATGTATATATACATATATATAATATATATGAATGAATAATATATGTGTGTATATACATATGTATGTAGTTTTTTTTAAGTGTATGATATCTATAGCCACCTAATGGGCAAGCCAGAACATTTACTTCTAATTGTAATTTAGTACTCATTGTTCACCCACTGCTTACAAATGACAATTCATTAGGGAGGTCTATAGACTAAAATTTACTCCATGTCTATTTCTTTCCATTTTCTCAGCTGTTACCTTCTAGATGATTTCAGCACCATGCTCTTTACTACTTTTATTTCCTCTTTTGCAACCATAAAATGACTTTTCTTCACATTCCAAGTGTTATAAAAGAACTAACCAGAGCAACTTATTTCAGTGGACTTAAAAACCACCTCAACTGAGCCATCATTATAGGAATTGAGGATCTTTCACACTGAGAAGATGAGCTTGGAATTTAGGAGAAGTATAGTTTGATTTCTACCTTCAAATAATTGAAAGGAAAATAATCACTAAGATTTTCTGAGTCCCAAGGAGTCACAAACTGGGCTAGAAACTCAAAAGCCATTATCTTCAATTTTCAAAATAACCCCTCATGATAGTCTCCATTTCATCATGAATTCCAAAGCCATGAAAATTAGGAGTGTGACTGAAAAAAATGATGAAAAAAATAATTTTCAGTCCGAAGCACGGACTTATATAAGAGTAACTCATTGAATGCCAATTGAAATATTGAAATGAACAAAGATAGACACTGATAGAGGTGTGGCAAGAAGTCAAGCATCAAGCATCAAGGGGGTAGCTAGACTAGATGGTGAATAAAGGTTATAGCATCAGTAGAATTCCACACTTCAGTTAATTTTGGAAACCTAGGATTCATTGATAGTCGGGAAACTGAATGAATCTACTTTTCAAGCAATGTGTTAAAACCCTCCATACTATGATGGTAATTTTCTTCCACTGTAACCAGTTTTTACAGATAAGAAACTTATAAAGAAAAAAGGTTTAATTTGGCCCACAATTTTAGGGGTGTAGTCCAGGATTGGTTAGTATCTTGCTTTTGGATCTGAAAGGAGACAGTACATCATTTTGGGGAGCCTGTGATGGGCAAAGCTGCTCACTGATGGCCAGGATGTAAAATATAGGAAGAAGGAAGAACCATGGTCCTACTGACCCCTTCAAGAATACACCTTCAAGACAGGCATGGTGGCATATGCCTGTAACCCCAGTACTTGTAAGCCTGAGATAGGAAGATCACAAATTAGAGGTCAGATATGGTAATTTACCAAGACCATGTTTCAAAGTAAAAATACGATAGGGCTGTGAGTGTAGCTTAGAGGTAGAATGTCCATGGGTTAAATCTCTGGTTACACACACACACACACACACACATACACACACACACACACACACAAGAATATACCTCCAATGGCCAAAAGACTTACCACAAAGCTCAAACTCTTCAAGTTTCCACATACTACCAATAGTGCCATTCCAGGAAACAAGACTTTTAAGACACAGCCATAGCCCTTGAGGAATATGTGATAGCCAAATTATAGAATGTGGGTAGCAATAGAGTTTCTGCCAGATTGACTGAGGCCATCAAATTACTAGGGAGTGCAGATACGTCTAAAATTTCACAAAGATCTGCCAAGTGGGCCTTGATTTTGTGCATAATATGTAAGCAATGAAATTGGGGCTGATGCAGAGGGGGAAGAGGTCCTGAACCCAGAAAGCCATTATGCATATTAATGGAATTGTCAACGTTTACACCATAGCTAATAGAAATTAAATTTTCTGCTAATAGTTCAGATAATAATTTCAATATACCATACTTCTGTACAATAAAACTTTCCATTATCCTTTGGTACTTAAATTCGCAGACAGGTGTGTGTAAAGACATCTTTTTTCTCTGACTCCCAGACTCCAGCTACACTTAAATAGCTTGCTTCCCCAGTGGTTTGCTTCCTCATGATTCTATGCTTTTAAGTATGCTCTTTCCCTGTATTACATTTTCCCCTTCCCCATCTGACTCCCCCTTAACTTGTAGAGTTCAGATAAATCTCCACTTCCTCTAGGAAGCATGATTTTCATTGTTATTTTGAGAATGTGTTACTTTTTTTTTTTATTATGGACTTCTTACAATAAGAAAGCTTGTTTAATTGTCAGTTCTTATGTTAACTTATAGCAAGATTTTTTTTCATGATTATCAAGTAACAAGTAAAAAAAAAAAAATGAACACACAGTATGAGTCAAAGTGTTTGCTGAATAATACCAAAAGCCAAATCCATCTTTCTATCAACTTGAGTTCCCAAATTTACTTGTGAAATAAAGCCCCCAAATTTGATTCTCAGCATCAATGTTTGGTATTATTTGAAGAGGAAGTTGTATATTTTTCTGCCTTATATTTTAGAAAATGATCTTTAATTGAGAAGAATTTAGGTCTTAGAAAAGCAATAGTAATAACCAAAGGATTATCTCAGAAATACATAACACACCAGATGCAAGTACTATAAAAAAAGAAAGCAATCACCTGCAGAATTCTGAAATACTTTGATTTTGCTCTTTCCTAAACTTCTATGTCTCATCAGATTAAATCACAAAATTTATCTTTTGTAACACTGGTTTTATTGTCTTTAATTGCTTAATGACTACAGCTCTTCTCTCATTGAAATAAAATTTCTACAGAGGAAAATATTATGATTCAGAAAAGATATTTTATGAAACCTCTACTTAACTAATGATCAACAAATTATTACTTGAGGTTTCATTTATAAACTTTTTTGAATACTGGGCATAGTTAACATTTAAGACTTTTAATTACCTAATAAGATTTTCAGCATGAATACTTCATGATGAAATCAGGAGATGCTATATCAAACTGAATCAACTATTTCAGAAAAAATGGGGGGAGGAAATCATTCAAAAATTAAAATATTAAATCCCTTAGAATTGTAAAATGGAGTTTTACAAATAATGAGGCATCTAGATATGAATGGCATATCACAAAATATGTTACAAATATATCACAATGACATCAGCCTTTTCAAAAAGCATTACTGATAACAAGAACAGTAAAAACATTAGGAAAATATTTTTCCAACCTAGAATTCAGTATTTACACCCTCTACCACATAGTCATTTTCGTACACACAGCATTGGTGGAGAAGACTTCCATTTATGCATCTATTAACAGAAAGGAAGTTACTAAAGAATGTGTTTCAACAAAACAAAAAAGAAATGAAGCCAAAAGAAAGAGTGTCATGAAAGTGGAAAATAAGATTATCTCAATACAGAAAAAAAAAATCCTCAGGATAATAATTAAAGTTAAATTCGAGAATCACAGATATGCAATAGGCCAAAAAGAAAACCTGTTCAGACAATAGCAAAATATAGAGTACATTCAGTTATATTTCTCCAAAAATTAAAATGGAATTGTGTAAAGAAGAGTTTTATAAATCTATTATGCAACAAGTATGTCTAATTTAACAAATGTTATTTGAGTATTTAATAGGTTTCAGGTGGTATTGTATTAGACATTTTAGGGCACATCAGTGAACAAAATAGCAACTGATATCTGCCTCACTAGAGCATGTGAAGAATATGTTAGGCATTTATTAACTTCAAACAAAAATAAAACAAAACATTATGCCAAGAGAAAATATAATTGTATTACGCTACATGGAATAGCTAAGAACAATGTTTACATCTCCATAATGATAGATATACTTGATTAAACAAAAATTATGCCAAATCTTTTAATTTTTTGAAAGTGAGATTGGGACTTGGGGATGGAAAATCAATAAATAATATTAAATGTTCAAAAGAAAAACAAAACAAGCAAGTAAAAGCTACACAATATATATACTGTTCTCCAGTTTCTAACATAGTTAATAACATTAGTGAATTTGAGCCAGCTTTCCCTCAATTCTCCCTCAGGCAGACCCCACACAGCTCCTACAGGAGTTATAGCATGTGAAGTGGTATGATTATGTCCTTTTCACAACCAATTCGGAATATATTAAATATTATTATTATAGAAGATAAAATACTGCAAAGAGATTCCAGTAAAATAGTGAAAGGGGAGTAAGGGAAGCATGTAAAGGGGGAGGAGATTTGACATTTCAAATAATTCTCTCTCTCTTATTTATCAATAATATATCCCTCATTTTTCTATCAATTAATCTATCTATATGTTTCATTATATATATATATATATATATAAATTTCATATATGTGTGTGTGTATGTTGTGTGTGTGAAATTATCAACACTAATCTCAATAACATATACAGGAGGAGAAGGCAGTGGATGGGATATTAAATGAAATACACCAAACGCTATATGCATGCATGTTTCTATCACTTTGAACTTCATTATGATACACAATTACAATGCACCAATAAAAATATGTTGAGAATAAATGAACAGAAGTTTAAAAATTAGGAGTCAGGTACCCCCGGAATGTATGTATTTCTTTTCAGATGGTGTCCATTCTCCCTTGAACATTCATTGCTAGCTTTCCCAAATAAATTCCTGTGTTTCTACTGACACATGTTGAAATTTTTTCCTTCATGGGTGTCAAGGACCCCTCTGGACCTGAGTAGAGCTTCCCCCTCTCTGGGAATTCCTCAGTCTCTTATGGAGATATCTCTTCTCCCATGAAGTACAAGTGAGAGTAATGGAAAAGAGGGACACAAGGATGGGAATTCTCTTTTGTTATAATTCTATACAAATATTTCATTTATTTTTGTTTGTTTGTTTTTGTGGTACCAAGGATTGAACCAAAGGTATTCTATCTTTCTATCTCCCAATTATACCTACAGACCTTTTTTTTTTTTTTTTTTTTTTTTTTAATTTTGGAACAGGGTCTCCATAGGTTGCCAAGAGTCTAAGTTGCTGAGGCTGGTCTTGAACCTGCAACCCTCCTGTCTCAGCCTCTCAAATACTAGGATTTACAGGTGTGTGCCACCATGTCCACCTGAAAATTTTATTTTTAAAATCTATTTATTTCAAGAAGATTAAATTGTTTACAACCATTAAAATATATGGCTATTTCCAGCTCAACAATTCAGTTACAAGTAACACATCCAAAACCTTTCAAATGACATTGTTTTTCTTATACCTTCAAGAGGTTCACAGACAGCTTGAGAGTTCAGATTATTGAGCTACAGCCTTAGTTCATAAAAGTCACCAATGGCTGCTTAACAGGTTTTGGGTTACTAAAGTAATTACTGTTGTAGACATCTAGTTGTTTTCATGCAATTCTTCCATGATATAATCTAGTTTTTGTCAACATGTAAAATATTTTAATTATTGGTCTTAGCTCCATATTATTTTGAAAGATGTGCTCTTTGGAATCCCTAAGTCTAAAGTTTGGGTATGACCTAGAATTAACTAACTATTAGTAATTATGTTAATTCTATAAGTAGTGGTATTATCAATTCAAATGGATAAAAGTTTCTCTGTGTCTTCAAATCACTTAAATCAGCATAATATCTTCAATAAACTTTTTTCTCCCTTGCTAACTGGAAACAACATTTTTCCTGCAATTCATATACACTGTAGAATTTATTCATGTCAAAATAAGTTCAAATGACACAAGTTTAAATATAAGCTTTATATTTCATATATTAAATCATTGCCCTCGATTTTACATTGTAGCTAATAACATGATATAAACATACTTGTGCTTAAAAGTAATTTGATTTATATAAAATTGTTATTTTTATTAATTCATGGTAAGTTAAATATTTTATCCTAAAATTTCTTTCAAGTAGCTTTTTTGGAGAAATTAATTGCATTTTCTCATAATTTAAAAATAAACAATTTAAAATTCAGTTATTCAATAGCGTTGTTTTTGACTGAAATCATTATAATGTATTTTTAATTTCATTTTCCTCACCATCCACTACCTGATAATTTGAAACTGTAAAGTTTCCTAAATTAAACAAAATAATGTTAACATACTACTTCCTTTTCATTTCAAAAATATACATTTAAGACTAAGTGTATTTTGAATACCACTGCAATAAAAACAGTTTACTTTCTCCTGTTCTAGGATGTGAAATTAAGTTGAAATAATACTGTTTGTAGTCGATTGCTGGCTTGTTAAAAAAGTGAATATTATTTTAATGACTTAGTAATAATTATGACTCTACAGAGAACATATCCTTAGGGTATTAATTTAACTTTTCCATAAGCAGGAGAGAAGTCCATATTCACCTTGGGGCACTTTTTATATTGTCAAAGATTAAGGTCTGTCTAGGCAAAAGCATATTTCAAATAACCGTTGTAAATGTATTTTCTGCCTTTATTGAAAGGCTTCAGTATATAATACATATACCATTAAGTTCATCTGGCATTACTTATTTCAAATATAGAAAAGAAATCATTTGAATTGCATGCACTAAGCTCTTAACTGACAAAGTTGGTTTATAAATGCTATGATTTTGATACATTTCACTTTTCCACACACCCAATGATCATAGAGGGATCAAATCTGGCAGCTAACAATTTGCCATTAAACATTCTGTCAATAGACTGTTCTTTTTATAGCCTGTTGCATTTTAAAAGTGATTGAGCTAATTAAACACAACTGTGAAACTAAGCAGAGATTTAATTAACATTCTTCAATGGCTTTGGGAAGGACATTATTATTAACAAAAATGGAGTTGAAATAACTCAAATCAGAGCTAAAGTCATTAACACAGGCCTTCAGCAGCACTTACTGCAAGATACTTTTTATTAATATATATATATTTCATTTTATATATGCTACCTACAAAATGCTAAGGTTTACACAGTCAAATAGTAGAATTCTTGAAATGTAATCTGTCTTATAAATTAGAAGAGTATAAATCTGACAAGTAAATCCTTATATTGAAAATATTTAATATTTTATAATTAAAATTCTTTCCATGTTTTAATTCTGTCCATGCTTCAAAGTATTAGTTACCAGAGTAAGTACAATGGCATTATTTGCAAAATTCACCTAATAAAACGAAGATATAGTTAAGATAAATACCTAAAAATAAAAAAAGAAAACTTTTATATAATATAGAATTGATACCTACACATTTGGATCTCTTGAATTTTCATTGAACATGGGCCTGAATTTCTGCTGCAGCTTTACAAATTTCAGTTTTAGGCAATTCAGCAGGTCAGGAAAAGTAGACCTCTTGGAGCATGCTTCAGCAACATGATACAATTATTACTGATGACTTGAGACTGTGGTACACCAGCCTTCTGAGGATTAATTTATCTGATTTCAGATTGGTCAGTACAGTTTTTACTGCTTTACTCCTTTGAGAGTTGCTACTCTAATTATTGCATGTGGTACATATTGCAAATTCTACCTGTACAATATTGCTGACTATTTTTCCTTGTGACCAAAATTTCAATTCCTATCACATTCATTAATCAAAAACCCTTCATGTATCCTTACTTCAGATCCCAATGAGTTATTCTATTTTAACACCACTTATAAATTTTAGAGCAAATAATAATATTAAAATATGAGAACAAATATGATACTGTTCATGAATAAGACTACTACAAATAAAAAGATTTTAATAAAAAGAAAATGATAAAAGATAAAAAGATAGGTTAAACTCATTTGAACATTACATAATTTGTACATGTATCAAAACATCAAATGATATGTTATAAATACACACAATTTTCATGGATCCATTAAAATTGTTAAGAATCATATCCAATTTTAAACATTAGATATGGATAATTGTATCTAATCTTATTCCTTATATGATAGTAATTTGACAGCAGCTATGAAATGAAATATAACGTTAGAATGCTGATATTTATTTCCTTTTCTTTTTGATATTTCATCACATATGGAAGGAAAATTTTGGCAAAGACAAGATACTGAATGAACTTCAACCATTTTGATAGAATGAAATAGAAAAGTTTATAGCAAAACCACTTTAAATTGCTATCTAAAGTCTGTGCTTAACTTTATTAAAGATATTTTACTGAAAGAGATTCAACAAGTCATGGGAAATATACAAATCATGTAGAAAGCAAGATCAAAGCTCCAAATCAAATGTTGCATCAGAAGTGCCTATTCCAGTTATGGTAGTAATTGGAAGGGAATTATTTTCAAAGCACTGGAAAAAACTCAGTCTCTCTCTCTCTCTCTCTCTCTCTCTCTCTCTCTCTCACACACACACACACACACACACACACACACACACACAAATGCAGGATGCTTTCACTTTTTAAACTGAAAAATTAAAACACAAAAGGTTTAGTTTTTATTTTTTAGTTAAAAAAAATCTGAAAAGCTAAAGGTTCTAATTCTTGAGTTTTGGGAATTGTCTCCCAGGTTGCCTCTAGAGTTATTTCTTATACTTTACAAAGTGGAGACAGAAAATATCCTGCCCACTTTAACCAAGTTTTTGCCTGGGAAGACTTTCCACTCTAGAAAAAGACTTTTGGAAAATTATTGTTGCTATAATAATACATAAACGTTATAAATTATTCTTTATAAGGTAGAGACTTTCTCATAATGCATATGAGAAAAAAAGACCAATACCACTAACAAAAGAGGAAGTAAATATTAGAGTAAAATTTCAAAAAGGAGTAGAAAAATATCTATTAGAGCTAATATTATTCTGTGGTGAATAAAATTAGTAACAACATATTACTGAGGCTTATCCCCATTAAATTACAGGATATCACTCTTAAATTTATGAAAAAATATATACATGTATATGTATATACTAAAATCTTCCATTTAGAAATCTAAACAAAAAAGTATTTGTTTTCTTATCCTAGTTGAAAAATGATGAAAAAAATGAGACCTTCAAATGTTTCATTTTAATAATTTCTTGTTATCAATACAAAAATCAAAATGGCATAAAAATTTTAAAGAAATTTAAGCTAATAGCAGAAATAACACAATTATATCTCTAAATAGTGGGTCCAAAATGGGAATGGATTTGATGGGAAACTATTGCTCATCTGTGCTAAGCTATGGGTATTTTCACATATGGATTTGGCTAAGTAATTTTAAGAGTTTAAAATAACTCCAATGGATACTTTCCAGTGGCTACTGAAAAGATATTTCAAAAGAGCTGTTTAACATAAGTTACATCAATTATCCCAAGATGGGATAACAAACAGCCTGGCATCCAAAGATTTGAACCCTCTTCTCCTATTATATAAAAGCTCTTCATAATCAATGTTGTACATTATCTTTCCCTTGCATCTAAGTGTGTTCTGTGACCTCATTTTGACCAATAACTTACCAAAGAGGTGACACTGAATTATGAGCTGGCATAAGAAAGTCTAGCTTCCTCTTGGGTTTTCACAGTGTTCTCCCTTGCACTGTAGTTGTTGATCTCTGTGATGCCACAGGGGACAGGTCACCTTAGGTGCTCTAGTCAGCTGTTCCTGTGGCTGCAGAGCACTTAGCATCAATTGCTAGCCATGTGGACATGCCATCTTGGTGTACAGTTGATATGAACCTCCAGACAGATGTCTCTAACTTCAGCTCCTGATTGCATTTCCATGAAACACCCCACACAGGGACTGACCAACTGAACTCATTCAACTCACAGAAGAATAAGAAATAATCCTAAATACCAATACTTGGGAGGCTGAGACAAAAGGATTGCAGGTTCAAGGACAGCCTCAGCAACTTAGTGAGACCCTCAGTATCTTAGCAAGAGCCATTTTAAAATAAGAAAAAAAATAAGTGCAGAGGTATAATTTGGAAGTATAATGTCCCTGTGTTCAATTTTCAATACCCCCCCAAAAAAAGAAATGATGTAGATAACTCTTGGATTGATCAGAGCTTAAGATAAACTAGCTCTCAGCTTTATTCCTAATGTTCTTTCACAAAAAGCAAATCACATCTATGGTTAATGAATACAATGCTGCTAATTCTCTGTTGGGGTAGCAGAGTGTAAAAGTAACATTATGAGTATAAAGTATTAACTTAACTTCCAACAAAGAACCTAACCAGACACACTGTGTATTCTCTAGGATGAGAGTCTATCCCACATCACTATTCTCTAGAGTTTACAGCAATTGTTCTGTTCTGGTTAGCTATAGACTGTCCCCTGAAAAACTCATGTATTAATGTTCAGAGTTGATGTAATTAGGACATGAGGGTTGTAATCCTATCAGTAGATAAATCCCTTGCAATGGATTTACCATGGCCTGAGTGGTAACCTAGGCCAGATGGAGAAGTTAGGTCCCTGGGGTGTGGCCTTCAGGGCTGTCATTTGTCTTTGAATCCCCTTGGTCCCCTGCTTACAGCCAGGCTCCATCATGAGAGAGCAGAGCTTTACTCTCTCCCTCTCTCTGCTTCCCACGGCCATGTCCTCAGATCGGTAGACCCCAGTATGAGCCTGGACTGAATCTGGAGTCTTCAAGAAACTATGAGCAAATAAATCTTCCTTCCTCTAAGTTGTATGGTAAGTTATCTTGGACTATTGCAGTGAGAATGTTGACCAAGACATACACTCAGCAAAAGGAATATAAGGATTTGCTTATGGGATAAAGAAGATTCAAGGGACTGTATTTCTAGGAGTAATTCATAAATATTTAAATACTCTAGGAGTGGAGAAGATACAATATTTCAATCGAAGACATTTGAGAGCAGCTCTCATGGTGATAAATTTGAACTGCATTTCTTCAGCCAAAGTTTCCTTACTTATTTTTTTTTTCAGTTTTGGGGGTTTTTCAAACTGGTAGGCATATGCTAAAGTATGATTATACTTGTTGACAGTACTCTAACATAAAAGGACTATTTGATTTAAAGGGTGTCTACTTTTAAGTACAGATTATAAATATAGAATATTTGGGGGTTCAAGAATTTCACTTACTTATTGGTCCTACAATATAAATAGATGAGGTCAACAAATAATTTTATTTATCATCCCTTCAAGGATAATTTTTAAAAACTTTTTCACATATAAAAATGAATTTTTCAGGTACCAATTTTGGGAAGTCACAGAATAAAATTCACATTAAAGAGGATTAATTGAAAAAATAAAAGATTTCCTGTCCCTCTATACCATGACTATGAAAGAAAAATAGAAATTAAACACACACACACACAAGAAGAGCACAAACATTTCCAGTAAAACTGAAAATTCTCAAGAAGCTGCAAAATCTCCTGATTGGTATGCAAGGGTATGACAATTCTTTGACATCATAAAGGAGAACATAGGAAAGACAGATGCTACTTTCTCCTTGTAGAGCATAAGCAGCCCCAAACTGAAACTGAAAATTGATTTCAAGTCATAATTGAATAAGCAGGAAACTTTCAGTCAATAAAATGGTAGAATAATGATTGTGTGTGTGTGTGTGTGTGTGTGTGTCTGTGTGTGTGTGTCTGTGTGTGGTATTAGGGATTGAACTTAGGAGAATTCTACCTCTGAGCTACATCTTCAGCCATATTTTATTTTATTTTGTATTTTGAAAAATGGTTTCACTAGGTGGATGAAAGTCTCACTACTTGCTGAGTCTGTCTTTGAACCTGCAATCCTCCTGACTCAGCCCCCCAAGTACTGGGATTACAGGCATGTAACACCATGTCCAACTAGAATAATGATTTTGTTTTTCAGAAAGAAATACTCAGAATTGCTTTAGTCCTCCTTTAAATGATTTTATTTTAAATTTTCTCAGTTTTATTCAGGTATAATTGGTAAATTTATGTTGTATATATTTATGTATATGATGTAAATTTTAATATAGATGTACATTATATTGAATGACCATAAATCCAGCTAATTAAAATATCTGTTATGTCACACAGTTTCCTTTTATGTATATATATGTGGTATTGCAAATTTAACTATACAATAGAGTATTAATGATTATAGTCACTAAGCTGTGCATGAGCACTCTAGAATATTTCCCTCCTGCACAACTGAAACTTTGTACCCTCCGACCAGTAAACTTTTCTACTGCAAGCAATTTGTTAGTCTATAATCCAGAAAAAAAGGAAGTAAGATAATGAATTTGTGGATAAATTAATTCAATACTGGGATGTATAAAAATCCCAGTAAGGCAAAAGCATAACTCTGGGACTTTAGAACAATACCTCCTTTTAGAGAGGTACAGATAGACAGCAGAGGAGTCATGATACATTCTGCATATATATATATACATATATACACACATATACACACATATACACACATATATATACATATATGCACATATATATGCATATATATACATATATACACACATATATATACATATATGTGTGTGTGTATGTGTTTGTGTCTTTTCCATAGAAAAATAGGAGAAAAGTATGACATGTCAGAAGAATCATTCTTTTTCAGAAAACCTTGATACTGGTTAATAATTAGGAAAACATATTTAAAACTTTTTTATTTTTTGTTTGCTTGCTTATTCATTTATTAGATATTAATTCTAATATAATTCTTTTTTTAATTCTAATATCATTCTAAAGAAGCACAATTTTAGCCTCGTGTGATGGTGCTTGCCTGTAATCCCAATACTTGGGGAGGCTGAGACAGGAGGTTCACAGGATCCAGGACAGTCTCAGCAAATAGTGAAACCCTATCAACCTATTGAGACCTTGTTTCAAAAAATGAATAAAATAGGGCTGAGGATGTAGCTCAGAGGTAGAATAAGCCTGAGCCCAATCCGCAGTACCACACACACATACAAAAACCCACAAATAAAAATAAATAATAAATAAATAGTACATAAATAAGAAGCAAAATTTTTAGACTGTACCTAAAATTCTCAATTTTAATTTCTAGATAAATTTGATTTTAAGATGAACATATATGATTTTATTCTTTTTTAAAAATATGTAGTGAGTGAATGAGGGTAATGTTATGTGATGAGTGCTTTCTTATTAGAAGGTAAGTTCACCAAACTCTCAGATCAATATTTTCCAGAATTCAATCAAGCTGAGAAAGAATAACTGTTCAGCACAATGAGCCAAGAATGTCTCAGAAATGAAAGCTGCCAGCAACTGCGGGCTTAATATTTAGAGGGGAAGCAGGCTGAAAGCTGAATGCCTCTGTGCTGGCTCCCATGCAGTTAGATTCCTGGTGCTGCACAGCTCTCTTCAGAGCTCACTGCGGGCCATTTATTTTACTTTAGAGGATTGAGCAGTGCATTAAACACTGTAGAGAAACTTTCCCGTTATGTACTCAGTTCTGGCTTTAAAGCTCTCCTGCTTCACACTGATCACAGGTGTTGCACAATTATGTGGACAGAACTTTTGTCATGGCCAGAAGCTAGTGAGGATTTGTGACAAAATGTTGAGAAAAGAAAGAAAATTACACCTTTTCCTCATTGTGCTAAATCTCCTTTGAGAGTTAGTTTAATTATTCTGCAATAAGGAGGAGGGATGTCAATATTAGGTTCAATAACATGAATTGTTAGAAGGAAGAAAGGAGGTAAGTGATTTAAGACACTATGTCTGTATTAGTTAGCATCCATGCAAAATGTCTCAGGCCAAGGGTGATCCAACCTATTAATGCAGAATATTTCTCTGATCTAGATGTTATTGTCTGTCTCTTAACTGACATAAATGTATGCATTGCTTCAGAAATTTGGTGCAAATAATGCTTTAGGGAGATCTTTGAGTTGCAATTTTCTGTTTCGAGACTCTGAAAGAACTAATGATTGATTACCTCTGCATAAACAATTGCACCACCATTTTACCAAAATCTTATGAGTCTATAAACTGTTATGAAGCATATTTGTATTGAGATTAAGCATTTTAATAAAACTTTGAAAACCACATGTATCTCTTTAGAAAAGAATTACAGAAAATAATTTGTTTTGGATTTATTTACAATCTTTTTAAGATGTGTCTCCAAATGTGAAATTTCATTTTAGGGTTATAAAAGCAAAAGCAGAGACAAGACATAGATGGGATATCACTTGCCTTAAGAACTACTGTATGAAAATCTGTAACTACACGTAATATTAGTCTTTTAATAAGATCACTAAACTTACAAAAATATTTACTATATGTGTGTTACACATGGTAAGTTTTTCTGCATTTTGCTATATGATACAACTGTAAAATGCTAGCGAGGAATTTTTTTTTTTTTTTTCATTTTCAGGACTACATCTTCATAAAGTGAACTATACTTACATTTTCTTCCCCAGATAAAAACCAGTTAGTCAACATTTGCTGTTAGATGGTCAATAAAGCAATCTAAGAGGTTTCTGTTTCCTTCCTTCTCTGTCTCTCTGTCTCTCTCTCTCTCATTTCTTTTTCTTTTTCTAGAGAAATACTGAGTCTGAAGTTACAAGCATAATCCTTAAATTCAAAAATATGGGCATTTAGAAAGAAAAATCAGGTATTTTAATACTACCACAAAACAAAACAATGAAAAACAACATCAAGCTAGACTCAATAGCATTTACTCCATTAAATCATGACTCTGAAATACACCACACTGCTGATAGTTACTGAAGTACAATGCTTTATTTCTGAATTGCATTTCTGCATTGTCTCATGAATACTATATAGCTAAAAAATTACTAAAAGAGTAAAATACATAAATCCAGAGTTTAAATGATAAAAACTAAATGAGACTAGTTTGTCATTTCCCAGGCCTATGTCTGCTACATTGTTAAGTATGCTAACTAAAGTGATATTAATATATCCTTGATTTTACTTAACTTTTAGGTATTTTTGCCTTCACCTCTGGCAAGAAAGAACTCAAAAAAAAATCAAAATCTATGGCACATTTGAATTTTTTTATGTTCATCATTACTTGAACTCTTAGCTACTTATCAAATTTTTGACCTGCATTTTGAAGGACTATGATATTATTATTATTAAAATGAATTTACTTCAAAATAATTTCAACTTACATTTTCAATGATATCATAAAATTTCTAGGCACTGACAAATGTTAATTGAGTTAAATTGTTGCTTGGACAATTTGAATAAACTGGAGGTTCCAGAACAAATTTTGATGAGGAATTGGCTCAACAAAAGTTTTGAGCTCCAATCCATTTTGTCAAGGAGAAAGCTAAAGAAATAATAAAAATCAAATAAAAAGGTATTTACTTTTAACGTACAAAACTTTCCACTTAGAATGCAATATAAATTAATAAAACACTTTAAATTAATTTGACATTTCTAAATATAAGTGGCATATTTGAAATAAGTATCGATGTATTAATTTCATATTGTTGCTTTAAAAATATCACCACAAACTTAACAACTTAAAATAAAAAAACAACTTAGCAACTTACATAAAACATTCTGTGTTGTAGAATAAAAGTCCTGGTAGAATAAAATCAAGGTCTTTGTTGGCAGGACTTGTTTCTTTTTGTTTTTCAGCTCCAGTAGGCCTTTCTAACTCTTCATTTTAGAACCCTCTGTCATCTTTCAAAGTCAGCAAAGCTGCTGTCTCTACCTTTCTTCTATGGCAGAATCTTCATCTAAATATGTTTCTGCCCTTCTCTTTCACTTTTAGGAACTGGGCTCACCTGAAGAATCAAGCAGTCTTTCTCGTGTTAATGGCCACTGAATAGCACGTTAATGGCGATTCCCTTTTTTTTCTGTAAAGCCTAACACAGTCACGTGTTTTTAATATTAGGATGTGGGTTCTGCCTATCACACTATCTGATGTTGTCATTGTTGTTTTTAAAACAAGGGTTTGCATTTGAAAAAAAAATACCTTGGGAAATGAACCCAATAAACATGATTTTGAGATTGGGAAACGTGAGGAACGGGTCTAATGAGGAAGGCACTCAGTATACTATCTGGCTGATTATCTAGGTGGCCACCTGAGTTCAGTTCTACTTGGGACCTTGATAGAATTACATAGAATGGAAATTGAAAATGCCTGTCCAAGGAGTAGAAGAGAGAATTATTAATGTACCAGCTTTCTCCTGCTGGGTGTGAATCACTTGAACTACCATGTTTGTACCTGATTTGTATGGGCTAAGGAGATTCCTTTAAAAAATTCTATTCTATCCTGGCAGAAAAGCGCTTGAGCATAAAATGACACGTACAAAATGCAGATGGGGCAAGTTGTCATCAGGTTAAATATGCAGGTGATCACAGCAATGATTAAAGGTTGACCTACATCTCTCTGTAATTCTTTGTCAAAGTTATAAACAAAACTGAAATGGTATTTGAAGTAGATCTAACTAAGGGAGATGGGAGGGAGGAAGAGGGAAACACCTTAATGCACATGACATACATTCACCAACACATCAAAGTCAATTACTAAGCCCAACATGAGAAGGAGGGAGGGGAGAGGGAGTCGGTTAGGAATTGGAGAAGGGCTAAATGAGTGATGTGTGCATGTATGCCTCTACCATCCAGAACCTCATTATGATGTATGATTACAATGCACTGACAAAAAGTGAAATAAAAAATAATGCAAAATCACTATGATTTACAAAACAAAAGATATGTTGAACACAGTACAATTAATGCTGAAGAAGTGTGAATTGCACTTTGGGTGCTGATGACTATATGTTTTATCTTATCTATAAAACAAGGGCCATATGAATGGGAAAGTACACAGTATCAAAACATAAGAGGGGCTTCTGACATAACCAATGACTAATTCATAACAGTACTTTTACTTATAGAAATTCAAACCAATTCTAGGGAGTCTAGTTGGTGGATATGGTACTCAGAATCAGACAGCTAATGGTAATATGGCACCAGTGATAGGTCTTTTCAGGGAAGAATATTAGCAAAGGGCTAGTGGAAGTTATGGAAAAAAGGTTCATCACTAAAAGAGAATCTGAAAGTATAACCACCATGGACTGAACCAATCAGATTATTAAAATGGTATTGGAAAAGCAGCAAAAAGTAAACATGATGACAGTCTACATCAGTTGATGTTTTGATGATGATGATGGAAGTCATACATTGACTTCCTTTATTATTCTTCACACTAATGCCTACTTTTCAGGTTTAACTTTTAACTAAACAGACCGAGTCATACATTCAGAACTGAAGACAAGGTGGAGCAGTTTGTAATTGTAATTCCTCTAATTAGAGTGTATTTCTTCACTTCATTATGTTGAACTCAGCTAAGTAACTTGATTGCCCCATTGAAAATGGGGATGGAGGATACAGCATGACTTATGAGTCTAGACCTTAAGAAACCCTGTGTATTTCCCTTGGCCTCTTTTGTAGAGAAGGCCCTGGTAAGATGCTGGTCTCAGAAGAGTAAGAGGCACATGAAGCAGACCTAACCACAACCCATAAGACAGATATAAGCCCAGGTGAGGTCATATATGATATTATATATGTGCATATGCATGCATACATAAATGCATACATATATATCATACAAACACATACAAATGATACATAAGTATCATTTGCAACTGATTCACAGAGCAGTGAGCATAAGAATAATTGGGGTTTTTTTGGTTTTTTTTGCGGTACTGGGGATTGAACTCAGGGGCATTCTACCTCTGAGCTATACCCCCAGCCCTATTTTTTATTCTTTATTTTGAAACAGGGTCTCACTAAGTTGCAGAGTGCCTCACGAGGTAGCTGAGGCTGATCGCGAACCCGGACCTCCAGTCTCAGCCTCCCAAATGCTGGGATTATGAACCTGCGCCACCAAGCCCTGCTCAGTGCCACCAAGGCACTGAGATTTCTAGTAATTTATAGAACCACTAGAAATATGGAAGTCATAATGTTTTGTAGGAATAACTGATAAATAAGCAATTTCTCTGTCATCATTTCAGCTTTAAAACAATTCTAACAGCTGGGCGTGGTGGGGCGCGCTTGTAATCCCAACATTTGGGAAGCTGAGACCAGAGGATCCGGGTTCGCGGCCAGCTTCAGCTACTTAGTGAGGTCCTCCACAACTTAATGATAACCCGGTTTCAAAATAAAGAATAAAATAGGGCTGGGGGTGTAGATTGAAGGTAGAACACCCCTGAGTTCAATCCTCAGTACTGCAAAATAAATAAACAAATAAAAAATCCTAAAAGTAAATGAGCACCCAGCCTGCAAAGTTCACTTCATGTTTTATCTAACTCATATAATCAGTGACATAAACATAATCCCAGTCCCCACAGTTGAAACCTTTGAATCAGATATGTCATCTTTTACTTCATTTGCCAGTAATATTTAATGACATTTTTTTCTGAAAAGACCAGGTGATGTAGTTTTTTCACCAAATATTCTATATCTAGAGTCTTATCATCAAGTTCTTATGTGAGAGAAGCTGCTCTCTTCTCTCTTTATAATCATCACCAATGTCAGTGGCATTGTCAGGAATTTTCACTCATCTCTTATTTCCTTTTCCCTCTTTCCCGAAACATTAATCTGCACTTCCACTGCATCTATTAAATGTTTATTTTACAGTGACACCATGATATTGAGATTGCCAGGGTGGCATCCAGCACATAAGCTAGAATATACCTGAATCAGGTTATTTTTAAAATTTTTCCTATATTAGCATCAAATATGTTAGAGACAATATCAACAAAACTATTTTAAAAAAATACAGCCTCTCCTCTCAACAAGAAAGTGTTCATATTCTTTAGAGAAGTTAATTAATTAAAAGGACCAATATCCCCACCAGCATTTTTACTTTGTTCATTTTACCTTGCAGAGACAACTGCAATGTCTTCATAATACACAATGTGTTCCACATAAATAATTAAATCATTATAAACCTATGACTGAAAGTTTAGATTTATGTCTATTTTGGACAAACAGCTAGCTATGTCTCTTTTAATGTCTTGATCCATTTTCCCTTTAATTATCAATAAGCATTGTTACAGCATTCATAGCCTCAATTTCTAGGAACAGAGCATATATGATCTTAATCTTATTTTGAATTTTTGCCCATCTAGCTTGCTGTCACCAGTGCCCTTGGTTTATTACACTCTTTAGGTCACAGTGCTGAAAATGTTCTATAGCTTCTCTTTATTTTTATCATGTTGAAAGGCTAACTTCATCATAGTATTAAAAAATCCTCTAAGTACTTAAGCTGATAAGATTGCTGACCCTCTTTGTAAATGCTCTTTATGTGACACAATTGTTTCTTATAATTCTGTATCTAACACTGACAGAATTATAATGCTCATGCTTTCAGATTTCACAATTATAGGGGAATACTGAAATTTGAGCAAATGGTTACATTAGTGTGAGGTAAGTATAGAGAACTAAATCCATAAGGAAAATGGGATGATATGGGAAGAAACCATTAATTGCACTCTGAGGTGGGAAATAACAGAGGCAAAGGAAGGAAGCAGAGAACTATTCTCAAGGGCTAACATGGATTTGGCTTTCAACAGTAAGTGATTTTGCAAGAGAACATAGGAAGTCTGAATATTATCAGGTCTTAAGCACCTAATGTTTACCTCTGAATTACTTCATTTCTCTCTTAAAGCATTCACAGTTTATAATTATCTCCACTTCAAAAATTAGAAAATAATGAACGAAAAAAGTTAACCTTTATTTCTAACATTACCTAATAATTACATGGTAAAACGATAATTCAACTTCAACCCCTTTGCCCTCCACATAATGTTCTTTTCATTGTAAGTACTAGGCATCACAGGATCAAGGATAAGCATAAGAAAAACACAAGAGTGAGCTGGGTGTGGTGGCGCACGCTTGTAATCCCAGCATTTGGGAGGCTAGACCAGAGGATCTGGGTTCGAGGCCAGCCTCAGCTGCTTAGTGAGGACCTCCGCAACTTAGTGAGACCCGGTTTCAAAATAAAGAATAAAGAAATAGGGCTGGGGCTGTAGCTCGGAGGTAGAATGCCCCTGAGTTCAATCCTCAGTACCGCAAACTAAAAAGCACACATACACACACAAGTGGTACTTAAGTAAGGGCAATTAATTAAGGGTGATATGTTTGCAGTGAAGCGATATATATGTGACTATTATTAAAGAATTTATTAGGTGCTTTTTGTGTGAAATATGATATTGCCAAAAGTAAATAGATTAGAATTTAATTTTCTGCATTTCATGTACTATTGAGTAGATACACATATATCTTGGATTATTATGAAATGGTTATCCTTTGTCAACTTATATTGTATAATTATATTTGAGAAAAACATATTAGAGGAATAATAAAACAGCTCCCAATAATTTGATATAAAATGAAGAATTTATTAAAAATTGGCTTTTATATATGCATATATGGTTTCAAACTATTATTATTTTTGTATATTGGAAGTATTGAAAAGAAATGATAAGACTTTTAAATTTTACTATTTAACCTAAAGGTATTCTACCTCCAAGTTACATTCCCAGCTCTATTTTATTTTTATTTTGAAACAGGCTCTCGCAAGGATGATGGGAGTCTCACTACTTGCTGGGGCTGTTCTTGAACCTGTGATCCTCCTGTCTCAGCATCTCAAGTACTGGGATTAGAGATATGCACCATCAAGCCTGACTAGAAAATATTATTAATATAGTTGAAGCAAGAAAAGAGAAAATAAGAAACACAAAATTATCACTAAACTAGGTAGTTCAAATTGACCAAGATGACAAATCTGAGTATTGAATATGTAAGTAATAATTTTAACAGAAAATAATACATTGATCCAGAAGAGATATTACCATTTATATCAATATATTTATTTATTGCCTATTAAGCTATTTGACTGCCTTTTGTCTATCACATGTGGTATATTTTTAAAATTTAGTACACACCGGGCTTTCTTCTTTTGTGAAGTGTCTATTTAGATCCTTTGCCGATTTTATGATTGGGTTATTTGTTTTCTTAGCTGTGAGTTTCTTGAGTTCTCTATATATCCTAGATATTAGACCTTTATCAGAAGAGTAGCTGGCAAATATTTTCTCCCACTCTGTAGGCTCTCTGTTGAGGTTCTTGATAGTTTCCTTTGCTGCACAGAAGCTCTTCAGTTTAATGCAATCCCATGTATTGATCTTCCTTTGAGCTGCTTGTGCTTTTGAGGTCTTGTTGAGAAAGCTTTACCTGTGCCTGTGTGTTGAAGCGTTGGTCCTATGCCCTCTTCAAGTAGCTGCAAGGTCTCTGGCCTGACTTCCAAGTCTTTGATCGACCTTGATTGACTCTTGTGCAGCGTGAGAAAGTGGGATTTATTTCCATTTTCCTGCATATGGTTAACCAGTTTTGCCAACATCATTTGTTAAAGAGGCTATCTTTTTTCAGTGTATATTTTTGGCTCCTTTGTCAAAAATCAATTGACTATAAGCAAGTGGGTCTGTTTCTGAATCTTCTCTTCTCCTCCATTGGTCTATGTGTCTGTTTTTGTGCCAATATCATGCTGTTTTTATTACTGTGGCTTTGTAGTAGAGTTTGAAGTCAGGTATTGTGATACCTCCTGCATAGTTCTTGTTGCTAAGAACTACTTTGGCTATCCTGGGCTTTTTGTCACTAAATTGCTGAGGCTGGTCCCAAGCCTATAATCTTCCTGTTTCAGCCTCCAAAGAACTGGGATTACAAGTGTATGCCACCATTCCCAGCTCTTAACAGATTATGTAAATATCATTGTAGACTTAAATACACATGAATGTTTTATTACAAATCACTCACTGCTTTAAAAAGGGAAAGTACAGGCAGAAAATGTAGCCTATTTTATCACATTAAAATTCTGTCTTTTGTGAATCCCTTTTGGAATTGAGTTTCCACTTAGGAATTGTTTTAAGTGCAATATCATCCTGTGTGACATTACAAGCATTTGTAATGCAGACAGACTTTAAAGAAAGACTGAAGAAGTGAACAGTTCAAATAATGCTAAAGTAATATATGAAGATATTGCTACCTATCCTACTAACATGTGGGAAGGGCAGGGGAGGCAGGACTGCACGTCGAAGGAAATCTAGTTAAGTATTGTATGCATGTATGTTTGTATTTACTTTCGATATCAGTATGGTGTATAATTATAATACACTAATAAAATAATTAAATCATTAATTATGTAATATGGAATGGGAAAATAAAAATAAGAGCCATTAGTGCTGGCATTTATGTAGACTTTAGAATTTTACAAAGATTTTAAATTATCTGAAAATTTTAAACTTAAAGTAAAATATGCAAAAATCAAACAACTTGATCAATATTTAAAATATAGATGCACATTATTTATTTTCTAGAAATAGATATAGCATATTACAAACACTTCCCAAACTCTGGTCTGTTTATAAATTGATGTAAATTATAAGCACCTCCCATTCTAGCCAATTTATAAATTAAAATATTACACATGGACAAATATATAATATGAAATTCACTGAAGAGGAAATTTTAATGCCAAATGTGTAAGAAAATATTTTGAAACTTACTAGGTATCAGGGAAATATAACTAAAAGTGAAATATAATTTCTCGAATTCAAAGAAAATTTGTTAGATATACAAAGAAGCATACCTACTTTTAGGAATGTAGTATAAAGGGATTCATTCACAGATTGCTGCTCAGAATTGTGAATATTTGTAGTTTTAAGAAATAAATATGAAGGCCGAGCGTGGTGGCGCATGCTTGTAATCCCAGCATTCGGGAGGCTGAGA
This sequence comes from Graphiurus murinus, assembly GCA_004027655.1. Lineage (NCBI taxonomy): Eukaryota > Metazoa > Chordata > Mammalia > Rodentia > Gliridae > Graphiurus > Graphiurus murinus. The sequence continues at coordinate 42,348 of PVLC010010772.1, forward strand.
CTGGAGGATCTGGGTTCGCGGCCAGCCTCAGCTACCTAGCGAGGCCCTCCGCAACTTAGTGAGACCCGGTTTCAAAATAAAGAATAAAAAAATAGGGCTGGGGGTATAGCTTGGAGGTAGAATGCCCCTGAGTTCAATCCCCAGTACCCCCCCCCCCAAAAAGAAAGAAATATGATACCATATTCGCTCATTAAAATTATGTATAGCCATGTAACCATTAACCACAGTTTAGGGAATCTAGTTTATGAAAATAAAGCACACATAAGCAAAAATATTAGTATAAATTAGTTATTTGTTTTTGTAGTGAACACAAAATGAAAATGTAATAAATGCTTAGTGACAGGGGATCAGGAAATGTATTATTTAGACATTTCATAGAAATAAGACTCGTCTCACCTACTCAATTGTAAGGAGTTCTATGAGGATTAAATTAAAAGTAGGTGAAAATGAATAGATAGAACACAATCCTTTAGATTCCCTTTAAAAAAAGAATATAAATACAATATATAAGAATATATTTGCATGTTTGAAAAATCTTTATTTACAAATTCCTTTTAAATCAAAAATTTTAAGGCTTTGTTTTCTTTTCTAACATGTTAAATATTTATGTATATCCAATTCTTCAACCACTCATCACAACTGTGAATTCTGTGAATTGACATTGCATATTTAAAGTTGATTTATTTAATAATATTGAAACATATTTGTCGAAGAAAAAAATTCAAGTATGAAAATTGCTTATTTGAAGATGCTATGTCATTATTTTCTATTAATATTAGTACATAAAAATGTCTACTGCATATTTATTGTAGCCCTTTAAAGGAAATCTGTATTGGTACTCCCAGTTTTAGTGGTTCTGGTTTATTTTTGCAGTAAAATGTTTCTCTGCTCCTTAAAGTTATCTTTGAATTCACATTTTACAGAAAATCTTTCAGACATTAATTATAAATCTTCATTTTAATGTGTTTGCTTTGCAACTTCAATTTTATAGTCTTTAAAATGTTATCTATTTTGGTTATTTACTCAAGTATACTCCTAAGTTATGAATTCTGTTTTCAGTTCTTCAGTTATGAAAAGAAATATCTTAAATATTTCTGTTGTATTTTAAATTAAGAAACTTTTATTTTTAAAGTAACAATTAAAACTGTATATTCTTTGAAAGTTGCCATTTTCTTTATTTCTTTTTCTTTTTTGTTAAATTTTTTTTTTTTTTGGTACTGGTGATTAAACTTAGGAGCATTTTACCTCTGAGGTACACCCAGCCCTATTTTCTTTTTTAGTTTGAAACAGGGCCTCACTAAGTTGCTGAGGCAGGCCTCGAACCACCTGCAATCCTCCTATCTCAGCCTCCCAAGTAACGTGATTGCAGGCATGTTGCCACCATAACTGCCTCTTATTTTGTTTCTATGCCTTCAATTTTTCCTATTAAATTTAAAACATATTTATTATAAATTAAATCCCCCTCACAAATGGTCTATTTTCTTCAAATCTTAATGATATAAATGCCTTTGGTTTGTGCCTTCTGATTTTTTTCTCAAGATGTTTGATTATGTGATATTTTAATGGTAAACTTATCTTCAGCATAAATTGTTTTCAGTGCATATTCCATGCCATAAATTCTAGTGCATTTCACCCTTTAATGGCTTTACATATGAATTTGCTTTTGCCTATTCAATGGGATCATGCGTTGCCACACATCGGCATCAGAGTTTATGCTGTTTTTCATCTGAGGATTTCATACCATGAGGGAAGTATGAAAAGTCTAAACACCTGTATGTGGTATAAAGCTGGGTTTCCACTTTTCAATTATGGCTCCTGTATTCCTTCCAGCTTAGGAAAAGGTCTCCAAGTGTCAGGCATGTTGCTAAACTACATTCTCAAAAAAAAAAAAAAAAAGAAAGAAAAAAAGACATAACTGCTTTTCTACTCCTATACTTAGATTTCTACTCCTGATTTAGAGATGGGTTATCACTTCTTAGTTCCTTGATTTATCAAGATGGTCATTTTTAGCACCCTACTAAACATAAAATGCCAATATCTTTAGTTGCTGTCACCATGCAATTTTAGGTCCTAAGCCTTCTGTTTTTGTGCTACATTCCCATATTGATTTTGTTTCCTTGCCCTTTGTATTTCTTAGTTTTATACTTTGCTATGTATTAGAAATTGTATCCTAGTCAGGTGTGATGGCACATGCTTGTACTTGGGAGACAGAGACAGGATGATTGCAAGTTGTGGACCAGCCTCAGAAACTTAGTAAGACCCTACTTCAAAAGAAACAGAATGCCCTCTTTTTTTTAGGTTTATAGAAGACATAGAATATTGAATATTAGATATAAGTTGAGAAATCTGAATCTAATAAAAATTTTCCATCCACAGAAAATCTTTAGTAAATATTTTTAGAATAATCATTTTGCAATACATCTATTCTTATATTCTAGTAAAGTCCATGTCATAAAAAGAAAGAAAAATCAAGCAGCAAGAAGCTCAACCTAGGGTTAAACAGGTCTTTGAATTTTCATGACCAGACTATCAACTTGTTTTTAAGTATTACACATAGTTTATAATTATGTATGATATACAAATGCCAAAAATAAATAAATAAATAGATGCATACCAGAAACATATGGAGATGGTCATTTATGTTAGAGTTAGCATTTTGGTTCTGCTATATGTGCATCTGTTTATAGCAGATGCAGCTCAATATTACTCTTAACTAAAGTCCCCTGAAAGACAAATACAACAGTAAATAATAATATGTCATTCTGTTTTCAGTATTTATACCAACTAGAGAATGTTCTTTTCAAATATAATATTTCCATATGGTAGATTTAGATAAGCATGTTTTAGTTAAGCTTCATAAAATCAGTTTTATTTGTAGCTTGTTCAGTTTAAGAAATTTATGATGTATAAAATAATATTTCAAGTCTGCATGATAGCTATTTCATGTTTTTAATTTTCAAATGGTACTTATAGTAAGATAATTATATTTTGGAATTCCTGTATCCAATGTCATTTAACCATTTTAATATCCATTTTCATTGACCCATTGATGGTTCAGAAACTTATTTTTAATTTCCATGCGTTGGGGAATTTTCCAAAATTTTTCTCTTCTTCACTTTTAGTTTTACTCTATTGTGGTTGGAAAAGACACTCGACCTTACTACAGTCTTCCTAAATTTGTTAAGACTCATTTTGTGGAAAAGCATATGATCTCTACTGGAGAATGTTCCATGTGCACTTGAGAATAATATATATTCTGCCACAGTTGGATAGGAAGTTTAGTACTGCCTGTTAGATCCACTTAGTCCAATGGAGTCTTTAAATCTACTCTTTTTTTATACTTTACAGTTCCTTTTTCTAATATCATTTCTTCTTTACCTCTTCAAAGACTTAAGGAAGAGGGAATAATTTTAAACTCATATTACAATGTCAGAATTACTTTGATCTTAAAAATAGAGAAGACCGCTCTGAAAAAAAGAAAGTAAAAGTCCAATATTTTGATAAACACAGACACAAAAATCTTCAACAACTACTAACAAACCAAATTCAACAGCACATTCCTGATAATCAAGGGGGAATCGTCCCTGGGGTGCAACAATAGTTTGATATAAAGTCTAAGAATTTGATACAATATATCTGATCATAGTGGTCCAGATCTGTTATCTCAGTATTTGGGAAGGTGAAATATGAAGATTGCAGATTTAAGACTTAATAAGACTCTCAGCAACCTAGCAAGACCCTGTTCCAAAACAAAAAATAAAAAGGGCTGGGAGTGTAACTCACAAGTAGAATATCTCTGGGATCAATCCTCAGTACCACAATAAATTGATTCAATGTATTAACCAACTAATATTAGTAAAATTAAATATTACCTAAATAGGTGCAAAAAGGCATTTGATAAAATAAATCTTTTTTCATGATAAAATACTCAAGAAAGTATGTATAGAAGTGCTGTTCTGTGCGCAATATGGACCACATGTGACAAAAACAGAGTTAAAATACTCAATGGTGAAAAGTTGAAAGTTGTGTTCTAAGATCAAGAGCAAGACAAGAATGGACTCTTTTCACCTCTATTCAATATGGTAGTACACGTTCTAGTCAGAGAAATTAGGCATGAGAACAAAAATAATAGGCATCCAACTTGGTTAGAAAGAAGTTAAATTGTCACTGTTGATGACACACTATTTTTTTTTTTTTTTTTTTTTTTTTGCGGTACTGGGGATGGAACCTGGGGGCATTCTACTTCCAAGCTACAGCCCCAGCCCTATTTTTTATCCTTTATTTTGAAACAGGGTCTCACTAAATTGCAGAGGGCTTCACTAAGCAGCTGAGGCTGGTCTCGAATCCAGATCCTCCACTCTCAGCCTCCCAAATGCTGGGATTTTAAGTGTGTGCCACCACACCTGGCTGATGACACACTATTTTAAATAAAAATCTCTATACAAAAAATCTATTGGAACTAAACAATAAATTCAGAAAGGTTTTAAAATGCAAACCCAACTCATTAAAAATCACTAGTGTCATTATAAAATAATAACAAACTATCTGAAAAAAATGAAGAAAACAACCCAATTTACAACAGGATGAAAATAATAAAATACTTAGAAATAAATCTAGAATCTCTACACCAACACTATAACACATTGATGAAGAAATTCAGTAAGACACAAATAAATGGAAAGATATCTCACGTTTATGGATTACAATTATTAATATTGTTAAAATGTCCACCGTAGCCAGACATGGTAGCACACATCTGTGAAGGATGAGACATGAAGATTGCAGGTTTGAGGCCAGCTGCAGCATCTTAGCCACATCCTCAGCAATGCAACAAGACCTTCTTTAAAAATAAAAATAAAATGGGCTAGGGGTGCAGCTTTCAGGAAGAATGTCCCTGGGTTCAATCCTTAGTACAAAAAAAAAAAAAAAATCAGCAATCTCATATCTAGGGATGAATACATACATTATACTTCAAAATAAGAAGTGATATGTGTGTATATATGTATGTGTGTATATATGCATATGTATAAGTATATACATATGTACATATCACTTATCATATGTACACATACTTCATTATTCATTTCAGAATTTTTGACAATATTAAAAGACTAGAATTGACTCTGCTGTTCAAAATCAGAGGCCTGATTGAATTATCTGCCACAGATAAACAATGTAACACATACAATAAAGCGCTAGTCATTTGTTTAAAAAATCAAAGTCTAAAAGTATGACTTTCTATAGGTGAAATGGTATTCAGAGATGGAAGACATCCTTCATTGTACATGGTTATGTGTTTTCTGACTTGTGTATGCGTGTATGCATTACATTCAATATTATGAAGGAAAAAATCACATAAAACTTTAAATGAGTCACCAATTTAAAATTAGCATAGTGAGAAAAGTATCACACTTAACAATTTTGCATTAAGTGATTCTAAAGCACCATATTTTATTTTTCTTTTCTTTTTTTTTTTTTTTTGTAGTGCTGAGGGATTGAATCCAAGGATATTCTAGGTTGTCTAGGTTGGAACTGCTTGGAACTGCTCTTCAAGCCTTATTTTTTTAATTTTTTATTTTGATACAAGGCCTGGTTAAGTTGCTGAGAGCCTCACTAAATTGCTGAGGCTGGCATTGATTCTGTGATCCTTCAGTCGGCCTCAATATTTTCAGAATGAAGAAACCTATAGAGAAAATTTAATTGACTTTTAGTACATTTAGTTTTTTTCTAATATTGACACTTTTAATATTTTATTTATTCATTCATTTATTTATTTTTTATTTTTATAGTACTAGTACTGAGGATTGAACCCAGGGGCATTTTTATCTCTGAGTTACACATCCCAGTCCTATTTTTAATTCTTTTTTTTTTTTTTTTTTGAATCAGGGTCTCACTAAGTTCTGGAGAGTCTCACTAAGTAGCTGAGGCTGGCCATGAACCAGATCCTCCAGTCTCAGCCTCCCTAGTACTGGGATTACAAGCATGTGCCACCATGCCTGGCTCGACACTGTTAATTTTAAACTAATATTAGCGGAATATAATATCAAAAAATAAGCAAAACTCAATATATTCAGCATAAGAAGAGATAAAATTGAATTTAGTAAAAAACGTGATCTTAAAATTGTATTAGAATAATATAAATTCTTATAGATATATCTGTATTCCCATAGTTTTCCTCTGCTTCTAGTTACTAGATACCCACCTTAGACCTATTTAAAACTAATATATTTTATTTGCTGAAGCTCTTTAATTAATCCTTTAATTTCCTCCTTTCCCAATAACTTTGGGACTTCAGGGACCTGGGAGAATTGAAGAGCTGAAGTTGGCTCTGTGATGGTGTCTTCCATCCCAGTGACTGAAGTAGAAGGGCAGTGTTGTATCTAGAACACTGACTTCTCCCATATTTAGCAGAATTCTCATGTTTGGAACTGGTTGGTGCTAGCAGGGAAGAAGATGCATTTATTATTCTTCACAGTCTTTGCAATTTTATTGCTTTTGGTTGTCTGCCATGCTTCTACTTTGTATTGACTGCCAAAACGTATAGATAAATACTATAAAAATGCTGGTGTTTGCACTAGAGTCAAATAACATTTTGGAGGAAAAGCCTGGTGAGGTGCACTTTAACCCTCTCTGCTACAACACCTCCAAGGTGCACACACCTTTCAGTTTCATTTTCTAGGAATGTTTTAATTATCATTCAATTCTGTTACAACCAGTAAGATGGTTCTTCATTGTCCCTTTGAATTACAGATAATGTTTGGGTATTGGTTGCTCAACCTTCACATCTGTATATACCTCTTCTCTTCTCTTCCCTTCCCTTCCCTTCCCCTCCCC